>JANHGB010052983.1:0-25194 GCA_026283785.1 Coracopsis vasa
GTCAAGCCTAGATTCTTCATGTCTACAACATTATAAAAAGTGTTGTTCAAGACAACTTCTGTGATTTGTACCTGAAACCAAGACAATGGATGAGACAATGAGTTAGGGCACCTTTTTAGCCAACAGTCTGCCAATCTTTTCACTCACTGTAAAGAAAAGCAATGCAAACACTCCCTCCCCACCCGATGTATAGTCTATGGAATGTGTAGACAATGCTGTAGCACTCCTTTCACTTTTACTCATGTCCTGCCAAGCACTGTGTGATATGTTCTCCCCCATTGTGTTCACAGCTAGGGAGCAGCATGGGAACTTCACAGTGTGTTCACAGTTTTTTCAGACCATCTAGCTGTACCACCAAATAATTTCCAGTCTTGTCTAGAACTGCCAGAGAAAATACTAGGCTCATTTTGGTCTTCTCAGTGGTGTGGTTAACATTCATTAAAGTAAAACATCAGCAAGAGGAATGAAGATACCTGTGGTACTTTGCAAAGGACGTGCATCTGGATGCAGTTGACAGTTTTCTGGTAAGAGGGTGAATATTCCCCACAGTCAGGTGGCCCAGCAAACGCTTCAAGGATACATTCACGGATTTTGTTCCTAGAGGTAACACAGGTTCTTACAAAACCTTGTATCGGCTGTCTCTGTTTAGATCCATAATGCTTTACTGTGGGTTTGCTGTTGTCCTTGTTGTTGGGTTTTTTAAAATTTATTTTCTCTGTCTGTTCTGATGAATACATAGCACGTGGAGTTTTATGGAAGAACAATTTCTTTATCCTGTCACCTCCAAATCCCCCCCATTCCTCTCCCCTAGCTCTATAGTTCGAAAATAGGTGTTTTGCTGAAAGTATTTAACAAATTGGTTGGTTGTTCTCCTGAAGTGCTCTGTATTGAACACTGAACTGTCCATTTAAATACTGTCTGTTGGTGCACCATCAAAGAGAGAAGTACCCCCAAAGGGTGTCTCTCACCCCCTGTACAAGTGATAACACTTCCACTGAGATCTGCGGCATTGGCTGGTGCACAGCAACTGCAGTTCTGGCCCTTACATGTGCTGTATTGTATAGGGAGACTTTGGGATCATAGCTTAGGTAATAAATATTATTTGATATGATGCATACCATATGCAGTCAAAGTCAAAATCCTTGCATTCACCATATGACCATTTGCAGAAGAGCTCTCCGCATAAGATCCTGTCATTTCTTTCAGGAAGTGTAGTGTGTTCATTCTTGCAGAAGCCTTCAAATCCGGACTGTGTTGTCTTCATAAGTTTCAGGTCTTTAATTCCAGCAAAAACAACCAGAGGACCTGTGATCCAAAAACATGAGACAGTATGAGCTCCTTTTCGGGCAGTGAGAAACAAACCTGTGTGTGCATAGTTGTAGTGACAGCTTCAGAGCCATGAAGCTGTCTCTTCAGGACTCACTCGTGTGTTCCTCTTGCAAGCCTAACTACTTTTAAAAATTACTTTCTGCACACAGATGTTAGCACAGAGGTAAGAAACAAGACAAGAACTACTGCAATTGGAGCTCAATCTAGAAAACAGAGAATCCCTGAGCTGCAGTCAAGGAGAGGTGAGGACACCCTCTATCTCACCTCCTTGACATGCTTTGGGTTAGCTCTTACTGATGTCAGTTCAGGGACTACTAATTGCTCTAAAGGGAAACTAAATAGGCTACTAGTGCTGCAGTGTACAGAAAACGTGGTGAGCCTTTCTAATACAAACAAGCGTAGAAACTCCCTGTACAAAGACTTGGAGCCTCCGTCAGAAATTCTGTTGTGAGTTTTGCATCCGTGAGAACAAGTGGGCGAGGAGCCAACGCAAATCCTGCTGTTCAGCTAATTAGCAGGAGCTGGCACCTATACAGATGCCACCCACAGGTTCAAACTGACAAGTGTTTTTTGTTGTAGCCACTATTTATAAAATGTGCTGTTGTGGATCACTGCTGCATGGGTGGAGTATCATCTTCTGCAGACCAAGCAGTTAAAAAGTTGTGTTCTGAGCTTTTTCTTCTGACAACCCTGTTGGCTGGCAGCTAAACAATTTCAAGTGGTCAGTTTGGTGCACACCAAACTGATAGCTGAAAATTTCACTGACCAGAGCTGCCGAAAAAAAGCAGATTCAGAAAAGAGAGACCTTAAGGCATGCAGGCTTATTCAGAGCCTGTACAGATAGTCAGTGGCAGAAGCCCAGGCTGCTGTTTCTGTGCTGCTCTTGGTGCTCACACTACCTAGTTAAAAATTAATCCTTGAATACGTGTGATGCATAGTAATCCTGCCTTGGACTGGGACAACTGAGAGACTTGGTCTTTAAATTGTGTCTTTGCAGGAATTTATACTGGAAATAACTCCACTGTGATTGATATCTCTAAATGACATGATTGTTTAGAAGTTTGGGGGTTTTTTAAACTGCTCTGTCACTGGACGTTGTCAAAACTGCTTTTTGTGTATTTTTTCTCTTGTTTTTTAGTGAGTTCAAGGAGGTATATCTATAATTTTGGCAACACCACCCTGCTATTTACTAAAGCTTTAATAAAATCTAAAGAAGAGACTGTCCTTGGGCAGGGTATTCTGGGGTTTGTCCAAATCTTGATGAATTCATTGCTTGGGTGTAAGATTATAATGCAAAGGTATTAATGTATTGTAGATTCTATCAGTGAATCTGGAGACATATTTATCTCATATTCAAATCCGTGGCCTTGTTAGAAAAAGCTACTTGTGATGAATGATTTACTGAAAGGCTGTCTGTCTGTGTAGCAATCAGCCTGAAACTTGTGCTGAAGAATATAATAAATAGACAAAGCTTTCAAGGTGAACAGCTCGTGCTGTGCTTTCAGCATTTTTTGTGCTGTGTCTTCAGCTGCCAAATGTTGACTCTGTTAAGTCACTTATGATGTTTTCAGTTTCTAAAAAACTCTGAGCCTTTTATCAGCTGATACAATGGCAAAAAAAGATAAGCCTATAATTCTATTAAGTCTCACTGGGTTTCTTTTAACGATGAGAAAAGTGTTTAAAGAGGATTAACTGAGAAAGAAATTTCTTTGCCTGGCTGATAGGTGCATAGGAGGATGCTAAAGATAGAGAAGGTTCTCTTATGAGAAAAATAAAACAGATTTGAAATCTTCTCTTTGGTTATTGTTCACCTAGGCAGGGAATCCTAGAGAAACAGCTAGAGGGCTACATGAAGGGAAGGCTAAGAAGGAAAGGTGGTTTCTTCAGTAAGCCTTAAAGGCTTGTTTTGTTTGTGTAAAACCTGAAATTGAAGAATTTCATGCTGAATTTTCAAGATGATGAAAAATTTAATTCAATCTGTACATTAAGAGCAGCAGCTTTTCAGGAAAGCATAAACTCTTCTTTATTTTTTAAATTCAGGTTTCTTTCTTATCATTTCCCAGAAACCAATGTTTATGCTATTAAGGCTGCCAAAAATACAGCAGTAGTTAACATAGCTAGCATTAGGCTAAGAGACACTGGAGACGCGTACGGGCTCTCTCTTTCAGTAGGAACACAGGGATAGCACTCAAATGTGCCTCTCAGGACTTGTGTCCTGTCTGCCAGAAACTGGTCTCACCACTGGTCCTAACCTTGACACATTAGGAAAACAGGGAGAGAGAGTAGGACGGGAAATAGTTCTAAGTTACACTAGGGCAGTAATAGATAGGTACCAAACTAATGTCTAAATCCTCTAAACCCACTGTGTGAAATGGTTCAGTGGTCTCAGCTCATTTCCCAGTAGTCTGAAAGGTGTGTTAAAGGAAACACTAACACAGTGAGATTGAATTTACTTTCTTGTTGAGTCATAGCAAAAAGAGGATTTTTACACTCCCTTTGGAATGCCAATTTATGGGCAGATAGTTGAGCTTGAAAGCTGTGTCTTTTAGGTATCATGAAACAATTAGTGAAGCCAAATGGTGCTTTGTTTATGCATGGCATACAGAAATAGTAAATGCACTCTGAAGTATTTTCATGTGAAAAACTGTTTGCATGTAGACCTGAGTGCTCACCATGTTCAAGCCAGCCTGGTTTGCAGCAATGAAACTTCAGCTTGCTTAGAAATAAAACCAAGGCATGTTGACAGGGTTTTGAAAATAACTGCAAACGAGGCAACTGACCTACAGCGATGGGGTTTCGTGATGCATTCTCTGTAGGATAATGATAATAGCGAGACTGCAAAATATAGTATAATGTAAAAAACTATGTAGGCTGTTCTCAGAATGCTATTAAAGCCTGTGACAGCATATAGCACTTCTGCTGGATGTGCTGTTGAGCATTGTATGTTTAGGATATATACACAGATATGAGCTACATTAGCTCTTCAGCCATGTCTCAGAGATCGAGGACTGCCAAATTAGACTGTAAAGGTGTTCTTTGTTTTAGACCTCTGGAGCAGTTTACTGTGCTGTAAGCCCTGTAACACCTTTAGCTATCTCTAAAACATCTTCGTATCTCATTGGCAGAAATATTTACAGTAGGAAAAGCTGCAAATTCTTTTCTCACCATTTCGGCACTGCTCAGCTTCACAAAAGCGGATCCCATTAGGAGCGTATATGAATGAGTGGATGTGGGGAACACCATTCTGCAATTTAAGAATTTACATTGTAATTTACATGTAAGTAAAAGTGCAGTAAATGCTATCTTAGCTTGAAAACAAGAACTAAGAGAGTGATGAATGGCTTCAGAATAACAAATGGAATGTATTAGTATTTTAGATACCTCGTGTAGACGTTGCCATGGTACTTCTTGAACATAGGTTTTGACATACGCCACTTGGCAAAATGTTGTCATGAAGTGTTGGCAGATATCTATAGCGAATTGTTCTAAAGTTGCGATCTAAGACAAAAAGCAGAATTATTAGAAAGAAGCAATTACCTTGTGTATGAGAGTAGTTTGTTCTGATTGTTGCAAGTATTTAGGAAGAATGAGTGTTGGTAAAAATACAGATTTCTCTCATTTTTGGTGTTGCACACTGTGCCTAGTCGTTTGATCAGCTTGCAGCATACACTGCAAATAACAACTAGTCGTGTCAAAAATCTCCCATTCTGTAGTATAGCGAGCTGCAGTCCTTGGAAAAACTGCTAGAGAAGCCTTCTGCTTTGAGGATACAATGCTGAAATAATCATAACAATATTCTGATTAAGCTTTGCAGCCTAAAGGGGAGATTTCTTTACTGAGACAGACACTTTACGCTACAGATTGTCATTATGATAGATGCAATTGAGGGAGGTAAGTACACAGTTAACAGAATTAAGAAGAGTCTCACATACATTGAGACCTGTTTAAAATGCTATATAGGAATAATGCAGTATTATGTGCTATTAAATTTAAAAAGATGGCTCCTCTATGACAAATCTACAAAAACTACTGCTAGTTCTGTGAGAAAATAAAAGTCTTTGGAAAACTAAGGAGAAGTCCACAAGATAAAGACTGGAGGAGGAAAAATTTTCTCCCAAATCACTGAAGGTCACTAGTGCTGATCTGACATGTTAATGGCAGGGAGATTATTTTATTGTATTTTGAAAATAAAATGTTAGTATAACAAACACTTCCAAATGAAGTCACAAGAAACAGCAAGGTTAGTTAAAAAAATAAAAAATACCCCGTTTTTCTTGGCCAACACAAGGACAATATTCTTTATGGTGTCTGTTGGTATCACAGCAGAGTTGTTTCCATCCAGATACTCGTGACAAGAAGTCAGCCGGAGATGTGTGCACACTTCCACTTCTTTAACAAAGTGCTTCTTCCCTTCTCTATGAAGGCGAAGGAACTTAATTGTGTTCTTGCCATATTCGCAGTTGAGGACTTCTACATCCTTGATCTGCAGAGAAAATATATCACAGTTGTAATGGTATTTGGTGGAAGCCTGAGTTATACTCAGTCAATGAAACAAACAATGTTTATGGCCTTTATTTCTGTGGTTACCTGAGATAATGGAAATATCTTTGTTATAAATTGCAAAGTCCTGATGGGAACCAAAAATGCTTTTGAAAGCTATTATGTTAGTAGCAGCTGTGATAGAGATTTAAAATTTTATGGGGACAGATCATATACCATGAGTAACAGTAAACTAGTCTGTCTTGTTCATCATCTTTGTGTTAGACCTGACTATATAGACCTTCACTGAGTCTCCCTTCCGACATCTGTTTCTGAATCCCACGTGTCCCAGTGCACTCAATTACTGCAGGTGCAGCAGTGCAGAGGGCAGACAGCGTTCACACCCATGACCCCACAGGCAGTCTGCCAGGTCAAGGCTGCACCTTTGCATACATTTCCTGATGTTCCCTGGCATCAAGAACAAACTGTCAGCACCTCTGGCTCCCAGCTCTCTCAGCCGCTGTCAGGCTCTGCATGTGCCATGTGGTCAGCCCTCCCTGTTTTCATGCAGGAGCTGGCAAAGTTTGGTCAGTGTCCTGCATGGCAGAGCCCCCATTAGCAAGCAGAGCCCAGCACTCCATGTTCCATAGCACTCCATGTCCCTAGGGCTGCCCAGCATCATGCACCGTGGATGCATTGAGGTCAAGTGGAAGCAGTGAGTACCAAAGCAATTCTTCTGTGAGGGGTGGAGAGGTGAGCAGACGTTAAGTCCCAAACAGAAAATGGAACCAGCTTTCATGTACTTGGAATGTTGTGTGTTTTATTAACCCCTCTGTGCACACTGCAATTCCCAAGAGCAAGAAGAAAATACAGGCCAAGCTCAGCTGGCTGAAAGTGTTTCCTTACAACATAGTTCTGATCTACAAAAGGGATCAGAAGCAAGTCTGAGCAGCAAAATTCAGGTCTTGATCAACATCTCCAAAATCCTGGCTTTCTGAGATTGCTCGTTATGTTTGTGCTAAGCCCTATTCAGTTTTACCCTGCTGCTGTCAAACACACCCCATTTACACATCTGTTACAGTGTTGGAGAGGCTATACTAGAAAGGAGATAAAATACTGCAGAGGTTGTGAGGATTTCTGATATGCTAAAATATCCAGAATTTACTGCACTAGATTTTCCCTAAGGCTGAAATATCCTATACTTGGTATCAACATCTTTTAATGTAAATCATCACCTTTTCATGTAAACATAATGAGGAGGGAGAAAGAATACCTTACACAACAAAATATAAATTGAAGCTTTTTATGTGTGAGTTGCTAAAAGCTTATCAGATGTAAAATTGCTCAATTCAAGCATGTTTGTTCCTAAGAGACAGGCTAATGCACTTAGAAGATAATTTCAAAAAATATATTAACTAATTGAAAGTAAATTGCTGTGGCTCAGAGCATTTCTCTGCCTGCCGGTCCCTGAGGGCTCAGTCCCCACGGGCAGATGAAGGCCCCCAGAGCTGGGCAGGGCTCAGTACTTCACCAGAAACCATCTTTGCGGAAGGATACAAAGCTGTGCTGGCTACAAGGCCTGGTGCAGTAGCAGTGAGATGGTTTTGTTTTGCTTGTTTGAACACAGAGTTCTTTTCAGATTGCTGTAAAAAATTCGTACTTCAGCCTTGCAGCACTGAAAAGAAAACAAAAAGGGTTTCCCTATCTGCAGCTTTTCTTTTTTTTTTTTTTTTAACAGAATACCGTAAATATTCTAAATAGTCAGAATAGCTCCTCCTAAAATACAGTGGGAAGCTTCCTCAAAAACGTAACTTGACAACCCTTATTCTGCCATTTTGCTGCCCGTGAGCAGCTTCCAGTGTCTCACAGTAGCCCTGACCCCACTGCCGGGACCTGGAAGCCCGACGTCCAGGCTGGCTCTGCTGTTCCGGGGTGTACTGGTTTCATTGCACAGCATCAACTGACAGTTAATACAACACAACTTCTCCTTTTAGAGCCTACCCAGTGCTCGCCCTGTGCAGCTGAGAAACCAAAATGCCCGCAAGATCTGCATGGTGTCCCCATGCTTTGCTACTGCTTCTCTCCTCCGTGCCCCTGTGGGCAGCTGAGATCTCCTGCAGGAATGAAAATGGGGAGGCAGTTGATTGGTAAGTAAATACCATGCAGGGGAGAAACACTGGGTGAGTAAACAACACTTGAGATTAAATCACTTGGAGTAGGCGGATCACTGGGAAGTAATGCATAGCAGTCAGTGGTTTAATCCTGTTTGCCTGTGAGTGGTAGCTGAACTTTTCATTTGGAAAACCTAGGATAAGTTATTGAAATGTGATTTTGTTTCACTGAACCAGCCACCATACTGGTTTATGACTAACTGCAGAGTAATCCCTGTTTTACACAGTGTTCTTGTCTCATCAGCAAAGGGAGTGTAACCTCTGATCGGGTGCCAAAGCTGTGCTCGCTGGCGGCAGCCCCGCACATGTATCTCGCCCTTAGCCGTGTTGCTCCTATATGAAGAGCAGTGTGGAAGGACTTGTCCCCTTGCTGCCATCGCTGAGCCACCCCAGGAGGGATGTGAGGTGGGGACAGCAGTGTGGGAAAGCACCTTCTGCGCCCTGTGATGGAAGCAGAGGTCGTTCCTTGCCTCCAGAGCCACTGGCACGTTGGAACTGGTACCACCCCACTGCCAGCAGCAAGCCTGAGTTTGGGTATTAAATGATTAATTGGATTAATATGCTTTGAAGATGAAAGACACAAAGTATAATTACATGATATCCAGCACAGGTTTAGAAAGTGAAATAAGGGCTCTTAAAAAAAGAGCATAGAAGCCTCCCAAAGATAAATATCAACTAATGTCAAAATAAAAGTATCTCTCATGGAACAACGGTTATTTTGGATATAAATGATAAAAAAGTAGGTGCTATTCTCGCACACCCCTCCCCTTGCACACACAGCTAACTGCAGGGAAGGCAGGAGCTCCTCCTGGCACTGCCAGGCTACTCAAGCAGGAGCATAAAGCAGACTTTGCTCTGTATTGGCATAGCATCAAATGTATGAGGGTCTGGTCCATCCCTCTGACTTGTGACCCTTGCCAAGGCCCTTCTGGGTAGTGTGAGTTTTCAGGAATCAAACTGTTATTTGGTGCAGCTATTCAACAGCTTAAATGTATGAGAAATTTCATTTCTCCACAAACTGCAATTATTCCTAGCAGAATGTGTCTGTTTGCACTGAAGGTAAAAAAATCCATGCCCAGACCAAAACACAAACAAACCGATCCTATTTACCATTCATTCCTTGAACACATTTTTTTGTACCCAAATTCTCTGAGAAATTCTTCGAAAACTGTGGCTAGGAGTAATTCACTGTGCCTCTGTGTAAACACCAGCAATGTGGGACCCATTCCAGATGGGAACTGGGGGATCTGCCCAGGCACAACCGTGTTCCCTTCTGACAAATTTAACAAGAAGGATGGGAGATTTCATTTCCAATGTGCCACGAGCAAATGAAAGAGAAACTTGCCTGTCTGCAGTGGTCATCCTAGTTTATTGACAAGAAATAGTCACCTTTTGCCTGACTCTGGATTTGGTTGTTATGAAGCTGATAGAAGAAGCAGAACTGAAACTGCTAAGAAATGCTTCCTCTTAACCAAAAGATGTCAATGCTCTTTCAAACAAACATGGCACTGCAGGTTTTATATCCTGCTAGCAAGAGCTTTATGTGGATTCCTACTCTCCAGTGGTTTCATCCTGCAGCATTCCATAATTACTCATTATTAGTATTCATGCACCTTTCCATTTGCCACTGAACCAGAGGAATCGCTTGCTCTTTCTTACCTGATCCCATCTGTGCTTCCCAGCCATGCCAGTAGTTCTTACCCACACACAGTGCTGGTGCTGGCAAAAGTCTCCCCTGTGTTTTCACTCCCTTCAGGAGCTCATCCCACCACCTTCACCACACCTCATGCAGGATCTACCAGAGCAAACGGCTGTCAGATCAGCTCTCTAAGGAGTGCACAGAGTCATTCCTTTATTCATCCAAACTCACTGTGTTCTGTGGGAAGCTTTCCATGCACATAAAAGCCAAAACTCTGCTTTCTGAGAAATGCTGAGTCAAGGATGGAAGCCACAGATGCATGCTGTTTGGGCTTTTTGGGGGAAAAGGGATAGGGAGAAGTAGTAAAGATGTGATTAGAAGTAAAGATGTGATTATTTGGAGCAAGTTAGTGTTCAGTCACAAGCAAACAATGTGACAATGTTAATTTGGTATAAGCAGATTTGCCTTCTTTTGGTCCTCATGAAAATAACGTTCACTTTGCTCCTACCAGTGCCTAAGCTCTTGAGAAACTTTTGTGCACAAATAGCAGTGAACACTTTTATACAACTTTAATTGCTAATACACTAATACTGGCTTTCTGGAAAGGTCCAAAACATATATCCACTGGGAACTGGCAAGTAATTTACTGATAGCTCAACTGCTAGCATTTCCATAAGCATACCTGCTAACATGGATTTGCCAGATGCAAGGCTGTAAACACCTGAAAACGTAAATCTTCCAATACATTTCAAAGCAGTTTGGAAAGGCTTCGGATACTAATTCCTGAATCGGCTCATACTATTGTAGCTATTGCTGTTCCTCTCCTTTCTGAATCTTCACTTCAAATAAAAGAATTGTTGTGGATCCTTGTGCATGTAAAGTTGTCCCCAGCCTTATTATCCAAATGATTTTATTCTCTTCTCTGTGATCTGTCATCAGCAACAATTTCTCCTGAGATATTTAAGGAACATCACTCAGTCACTAGCAATGCAGGTGGATTACCAGGATCACCAGTGGTGTGTTTCTCTCCTGCCTATACATATATGTTTCCCACTGATCGAATGTTCCTCTAGGAAAATGCTTTCCTGCCACTTCTTACCTGCTTTCAGAGCTGCCTTTCTGGACCAGCTCGAGATTGTAACTTGCCCAGTGTGGGCAAGGCTTACTCCTGCTGCTATGCTTGAAAGGTTAAGCACAGTCAGGCTGCATTTTTGGTAAATAGTATAGGATTAAAAATAATGCTACTCAGCTCTTACAATGATGTAAATAACAAATTACTCGAGTATGGCACTCAGAGAAAGGGTCTCATTTATATTGCAATTAATCCCATGGATTTATACACCGGGAAAACCTGTTCACTTCATCGGGGACATTAATATGAGCTGAGCCACTTGCTGACAATATTGAGTATTCAATATTTTTAGAATATTTATATATTCAAATAATAATCTTTGAGAAAAAAGTTGTCTTTCTGGCTAGTGGTTTGCAAATAGTCTGCAGCAGTTCAGGATAGTGAGAGTCTGTTATGAAAAGCAGGATTGGAATAACATGTCTTTATAATTATTTTGTGGGTTTAATATGTATAAACATAACATTAGGCATTTTTATAATTCTAATGCACAATTTTATTTCACTTAAAGTTATATTTATGTAATATTAAAATAAATTTTAAGAGGTGTCCAGGTTGACCATGGCTGAGTCTGGGACCTCACGTTCTCTATCAGAACCAGGAGTAATAGAGATTTGATGGCTAAATGGGACTCTAAACCCTTAAATTCTTTCAGGGTACCAGCAGCAGTTCTGGCCACAGCAGCAGCAGTTTGGTGCCGAATCAGCCTCCTTTGCTCGCTAAGAAGCAGAACAAATTTGTCTGCAGCAGTTACTGTGCTTTTGAACTGCTGCTGGTTCCTGCACTGGGTCACCACCTGGAGCTGAGACATCCACACTGCGTGATGGTGGCACTGGTCCCCCTCCAGCATAGACACCCCCAGATTCACCCTTCTCTTAAATCGTCAGGAGGGGAGGAGATGTTGCTTTACACATTCAAACAGGATGGTTGTAAAATAACAATTGCTCTTCACTGTTGCAGGTTTGCTCTTTACAAGTTGCCAAAACATGGCAAAGGAGAGGTTTCCATGCTGGGGCTGGAATACATGTACATGGACGCCCTGGCTCCACAGTGGCAGCTCGGTAAATACCTTGTCAACATGACCCAAGGCACTCTGGGGCAAACACTGAAGCAGCTGTATGAGACGTATGAATCCCAGGCAAGTAACATTTAATTACCATTTTGTTGGGATGCTCACTTGATATTACATGCAAATGAAATTAAACCAGCCAAATAAGCACATAGAGGTATGACCAGACCTGACAGACTAGATCTACTACAACTCATCAAGGGAAGCGTCTTGGCAGCTGGGAGATTATTTGCAGTTTTGGCTGCAATTAGAAATTGTTCTCAAACTTCTAATTTCTTGTCAAAGTGTTGCCCATCAAAAAAAATAGCATCGGTGCATAGTCCCATTGGCTGCTTCCCTACAATCCACACTGAGCAACATCTGAGCTGTGAGCTGGCTGTGAACTCAGACCAGGGCCAGTGGTGACTGTTACACTTGTCCTAAGCCCTCCCATGTACATGTTTCATGCTCTGTCACAAGTCTGGGTTTTGCTTTTCCCCCTGAAACCACTGTGACGCTTTAGCAGTGACAGGCAGCTTGTTAGGCCTTTGCTTTCTTTTACACTCACAGTCAGACACCTCATTTATATTTGTGTGAAGCGATTATAAAATACAACGAGATCTGCCTATAGTTATTTTTTTACCACCTACATAGTACTCTCTGGAGCTGGGTGTGTATTTGCATTTCTGCTGTGGGTTAGTGGTAGTGTGTCATGAATTTATATGTAGAAGAGATTCCCGGAAGTCAGCCAAATATTGGCAAACCAGTCAACTGTCCTATTCCAGGCCTTGCTGTAATTGTAATAAACTGTTCACAAACTCAAAGTACATCAGGAGGGGGAGCATGTCCCAACTCCTTTGAAGTTCTCTGTTCAGGGGGAATAAGGTGTGGCTGTATGCAAGTATTTTGCAAAAAGCATTAATTGCTTGTCCTTCATAAGAACACTTGTCAGTCTGTCTTTCCTTGGCAAACGTTTTCACCAAATCTGGTTGCTAAATCAGAGAGGCACAAAAAAAGAGGGGGGAACTACTTTGTGAGTGAGTGCCAAATAATCTCATTTAAATTGTCTTAGTGAGCCTATCTGACCTCTTGAGGAAGATCTACTGCAATGACTGAGAGAACTTCCAGCTTACATTAACTGGGACCCTAATGCTGAGTCTTCAGGTTTATTTTACTCTAAGTTCTGCAGAGACTGTGTCAGCTGAATTGGGAGAAAGATCAGGCTCATGATGTTCACACAGAGAAGTCCTTAATTCATTCTTCTGTTCCCAGCAGATGTTCACTTAAAAGCCTTCCTTTTACTCAATGTCATGTTTCAGAAATGTATGTTTTCCTGCAGAACAACAGCGTTGCATATGCGATATACAACGATGAGGTCCCTCAATCAGACTCTGATAGGTGGAAAAGAGGACATACCAAAGGTACAGGGAGAGTCCCAAGCTATTATTTTCTCCTTTCTAAAGCTGTGGATAACATCTACTTGTCTGTCTATCTGCATATCTAAAATTTCTGCCTATAGCAAAACTGGAGAATGATTTGCATGATGTGTGGCTTGTTACATAGTTAAATATGCTGCAGCTTCTGTTTTGGTTTTGCTATGCCTGTACTGTGTTGAAAAATTGAGGGTTTACAGACCCTTTTGTTTTCAAGAGCTGAAACTCATATAGCTCCTCTCAGCGAGTACAAATCGCACTGTCCTGAGCCTAATGGCAACAGCAGTACAAGGTGTGAAGGGAAAGGCACCCTAAATATAACCTCCTTGTTGTGATTTAAGCCAAACCCAGGCCACCCCTCCACACTTTCTCTCTCTGGGTCAAAAAACTGCTGCCAAGATCATGGAAGCACTGAAGTATGCAGTGTTAAGTAAAGCAAGTCTTTAAATAAGCATAAACTTTAGTGGAGGTCTAATTGTTCCCTTGAGGAAGCAGATGGGGTTTGCCCAGCCTGGCTTCAGGATGAACACATTTTGCGGGGCTGTATGTTCAGGTTGCAACAGTGGGGACACCTCAGAAGCTGTGCTCCTTCCCAGAGCACCCTGCTGCAGGGGAGGCGTAGCCCATCTCTCTACTACTGTCCTGTGAAGAGGATTTGGTCTAGAAAGGAAGACACAGTGTTGATGGAGTCTGTTTTCCCTTATGCGGTGAATATATGAAGGGAAGGAAAATGAGCAGTGGTGAAAAGGTCACAGCCACTAAATCAAGACTTTTTGAAGACAAAATTTTAAGCAGAGAAAGTGAAGGTTTTTGAAAAGATTTCTTTTTCAAAAGGAACATGGCAATAGTTTGAGTTTGGCTACGTAAGAGAGAATTAATGTAATTTTAATACAATATTAGTGTCTCCTTTAATCCATTAATCCAGAGCCAGTTTACTGTAGACATAAACGCACTGAGGTATGGTGTCTGCAGCAGCAAATCCAAAATAGGACACAGCTCTATTGTCTCTGGGCTTTTTCCTCCTTAACTCATTTGCAATAACTTTTTTTTTTACAGGATTCCTGCTCTTGGACAAATCACAAGGATTCTGGGTGATTCACAGCGTGCCCCGGTTCCCTCCCATCCCTGAGGATGGTTATGGGTATCCAGCTACTGGGGAGATCTACGGACAGACAGCCATCTGTATAACCTTCAAATATGACCAGTTCACTGAAATAGGTCTGAAAAGCTTCCTCCTGAGAAAGCCTTTGTCCCACCACACCTCTCTGACTGCTTTCCTTGAGGCTTTGCCTCAAAAATTGCTTGTCCTTGTCCTTCATGGTCAGATTGGGAAACCAAAGTGGGGCCATAGAAACAGTGTTCTTGGCTTCAGTCATGTTTATCTAATGATTTCCTCTGTGAATGTGGGAAATTCACTCTTTCACTCTGACTCCATCTACCCATGGGAACTATTGGGGTAATAATAGTCACAAATGCTTATTCAGGGTAAACTCAGTCCACACACATAAAATACTTTGGAAATATAAAGTAAGATGATTAATCACTTTTAACAGTAATAGCTCGTTTAGCTGCAACTGTCTGTGGTTCTAAAAATGTAATGCAACCAGTGCTTGAGCTGGAGTAGTAGGCTTGACTCATCAGGAGTTATGAATATGGAAAAAATATCACCCAAGATTGCTCCAGGTACTTTTTGCCACATAAAATACCAATAGTAAAAATAAATAATTAAACCCCAAATATATATTAAAAAAAAAAAAGCCAACAAACACAAACCCCAAAATCAATACCTGTAAAATTCAGAACAATCTGACAGTGGTCTCTGGTACTGAAATCCTTAAAAGGGACTATCCAAAGGCATTACAAAAGGTCATACTGGCATGCTCCTTAATGCTTTTCACACTGTTTTTCACTCTTTTCTCAGTTACACACCTCAAATGGTATTAATGAAACATGTACACTGTGCAAATTGCCAGGCTGGCCACACCTCAGAGCTATCAAAACGAGGTTCCTGTTTGTGGAAGTGCATCTATGCATGTGTTTATGGAAAGAGGACAAGAAAATGAGATGCAAACACTAGTGCTTTTCCTGCTCCATCCTCCCAGCTTCTGACAATCTGTGGTTCAGGGATTTCTTGAGCCAGAAGGACTGGAAAGTTTTTACTGGTCTTCCATGAACTCATCTAATGAGCCCATTTGTTCCCTTGCTCTTTATGACATCCATGACAAGGACACTCTACAGTTAAACTGAGCGCTGTACAGAAAAGTACATTTCTTCTGCAAATTCAACCCAGACACTGAAAGTCAAGCTCTGTTCTCCCTAAAACCAAACTAGACCACTTGGCAGCTCTTCTGTTTGCATGTGGCTTGGCAACAAACTGACTGCAAACTACTCCTGTAAATACGGTCATGCTTGGATTTACTCATGCTGTCTGAGCTTTTTGTGATTGCTTAGAGGCTCGAAGATGAGCCTGGGTGGAGGTGGCAGTGGACAGAGATCCACAGTTAACAGTTCTGTTCAGAATAATGAGGTGTAAGTGGAAAAACCTGAGTGTACTCCTCCAGACAGTACGTGCTGCAGGGCCAGTCAGAATGGAAAGCAATCAATGTGACTTTGGTGGCTAAACTAAGATACTTTGATACTTGAACTCTTCCCAGAGATAGGCTGTGAAGATTAAGAAGGATTTAGGTTTCCTTTCCAAGGCAGAACTTTACTCTCTTGATTGCTTCACTTTAACCCATTTAATTCTGCAAGTGTTTATTTATTTAGGTTTTTCTTAGACCAACAGATGCTGAGTTATAATCCAGGAATCTACAGCTGCTCCATCCCTAACATCTTTCAAGCTGATCTCCCAAATCTGCAGAAACTCTGTGCGGGGTCCAGGCTGCCCCCTGTTCCCTTGCGCCACCTCTCCAAGCTCCAGTCAGCTCATGGGGAAACCTTTCTCCACTTTGCAAAGTCACATTTGTTCATAGATGGTAAGAGAACCTGTTGCTCTGCCTGTCATGCATTCTTAATTGAGAAATAAGCAATTAATACATTCTTTGTCAATTAGTATTGTCTTTGAGGGGAAAAAAACCTTCAGCTTCAGAAATTAATATAACAAAGGGCAAGGAATTGTGTCCCATCATGATATTCTCTCAGGTCCACAAAGCAAAAAGCTCTCTGGTCCTTCAAATGCCTTAAAGTATTCAACAGTAGGTTTTCAGAAAACGTATTTCCTCTTATTCGATAGTAACAACAGAGGGGTTTGATCCCCTGCTTTTTGTTATGAAGAAGGCTTGATTATTTTTTTTCTTCTTTTTGCTGCTGATTGTTTGTAACAGGTTTTCCAGGATAAGGAGAAAAAGTAGAAATGAATTTCTGAAATTAAAGTCAAAATAAGGCTAGGGGGCAAAATCCCCTCTATCTCACTTTATGCAAACCATCTCAATTTAGGTGATGCTTTTCAGTCCCCTCTTAAACAAAGGAACAGGAAAGACTAATTTCCCTGTGTTATTCCACAGATATCTACGTGGCCTGGATGGCTCAGGAACTGAAGACTGATTTGTTGGCTGAATTCTGGCAGCATTCTGGCCAAAAACTTCCCTCAAATTGCTCTCTTGACTATCATGTCTACAACATAAACCTAATAGGGATGCCATTGAATTTCACCTTTTATTCCATTAACGATCATTCTAAATGGGCTGTTTCAAGGGAATACAAAGATCAGTGGACCTGCATTGGAGACTTAAACCGGACTGCTGAGCAAGCTTGGAGAAGTGGTGGGTTCATCTGTATGCAGAACGAGCACATCTACAAAGCCTTCAGGCATCTGATAATCAACTACGACAGTTGCACTGGTGCTTCCACAGTGATATAACAAACCATTCCTCCCAAAGAGCACAGCTTCTCGTTACATAGAAGGTGGAGGAAATGTCTCCCTTAAATTATATTCTTCCTCTGAAAAATGGTCCTGTGAGTTGCCAGATGTGTTGGACCTTCACCTTGTTAGCTGTAAAAGCAGGCAGTTTGCAGGTAAATTATGGCTGTTTTTCTCTGGGTGCTGCACCAGCAGCACACACTGTGCTGTCCCCAGCTCCTCCTTCTATCAGCACTGGGTTGGGACACTGCCACACAAGCATGCACCAAAGCACATCGCTATGAGCAACCATGTGCAGGCGTCCCCAGGGGAACTTGTGGGTAATAGTGGATATGGGATGGGAGGAGCAACAGGAACCTGTCTCACTCACTAGGTTATCAGGGCTTGGCAGTTAACAAGAGAAAAGTACCCCAAAATGCTTCAGAATCGCCCCATATTCCAGGTGCTGCTGAGATCAGGCACAGCATTTCTGCTCAGTTTGAGCTGACTCTTAAAGAGCTGACATACTTGGATACAGGCAGGGAGACAAGTCTGTGGACAGGAAGGCTTCATTTTTACATGATTAATTTTTAGAGGAGAAATGAGCTTTAAATCATTTGTAACCAATAGCTTGGGAGCATTTATAGTGCTTTGATTCATGTACAGAAATCTTATAAACAAATAAAGATGTCCAAAATATGAATAAGCAAAATAAATTAAGAGCGAAAATGGTCTGTTTACAGTCTCCTTGTTCCATTTTTATAGTGATTTGTGGTTGGTTACAAAGTTTTATGGCTGCCAAAGGAAAAAAAAGGATAATTAGGAAAAAAATAAAAATAAAAGAGCAGAAAATATTAGAAGAAAGAAGTTATTTCATCTACATTTTCCCACTACAGCAAAGGTTAATGGCTGTTAATGTTCAACACCTCCAGTCTCAGCCTTAGGAGCTGAAGTTTACATGGACTTTCTATGAAGACAAAGCTAATTTGCAAAATCCTGATACACTTTTGGGTTCAAATTTCAAAGGTGTATCTGTATTTACTATAATTCTAAATATATTTATAGGGTTATATCTCACTTGTATTTTTTCTTCCTGAATTGCTAACATAAACTCCAGTCTCAAGAGCTGGCTGTCCTACTAATATTTCTGGTTTACTGTGTTCATAGTCCATACCACTGGTTCTCCACAACAGTGTCTTAGAAGGAAGTAGATAACAAGAAATGCCCCACAACCACAAGCTGACATTGGAGATTTTCTTCCCTTTCCACCCTGAAAAAATCAACCAAGCCACAAAGTGTACAAAGCAGCAAACAAACCAGTTTCAGAAAACATTTGTGCATACTTCTTGAAGAAATAAAAATAATGCATGTGGCCTTAATATATGTGCTTAATGAGGAGAACAGATTTCATATTTAGTCATCTGAATCAAAGGCAAGCCCAGCTCTCATAGCTCAGTGAAAATAACATAGGTAGCTTGGATATTCTTCACAAACCAGCTCTTTTTCCTGCGTATGACTGAGTAACATTTGATAAATAATTTGTTTGATAATGTTTTTTCTCTGGTGCTTGTCAGATTGTGTGTATATACACTTTTAATTCTTTTCCTAGCTGTGGTCAAGCAACACACCTATTTGTGGCAGTGAAAATTGCCAGTGACTCCGAGCACTGAGCACTGGGATGGTAAGGCATCACTCAGATAAGCCAAGACAAAATTCCTTTCTCGTGCCCACCTTTTCTTGGCAAACACTAACCTGACCTACCTGTCTGAACTCTTGTATCTTACCCATAGCTTTGCATATGTGTGATCTCAGTGTACAGGAGCGGCAAGAAATCCTCCACTGGAGACGGTGCTGCTGAGGTTCACCATGGTGCACCTGAGGGCACCTGCACCTGTGACACAACCTGTATTTCTTATGGTAAATGCTCAGCCTCAGTGTTTGGGTCACCAAGTTCAATAGCAGAGAGTCTCCATCAACTGGCTGTCACAATAGTGTTGCCACAGCCCTGCTCCCCAGGCTAGAAGTCAACAGTCCATCACTTGACTTTACATGATTGCTATTCTTAATAATTTTATCAAATGAGAGTTGTCATAAACTTAACAAGGCTACTTACAGCATTCCCCTTTCATTGTACCCAAGATTGGTAGCCTCCATTTTAGCTGTTACTGAGAAGGCATAAACAGCAGTGGAAAGATGGAGAGAAACAGTTGTATCATACATTACAAGCACCTAAATAGCCAGGTTGTGTCTGTGTAATGTACAGTATACACGTTTCAGTGGTGTAGCAATAAAAAGGTTGCAGTGCTGGTTCTCTCATTTTTTGACCGTAAACACCTTTAATTTAGTTTTGCTTTCATTGTGTAACTTCTATAATTTGCATATCCTGGCATTCCTACTACACACGTTATGTAACATGGGCAGACTCACTGTTTCCCACAAGAGACTGGTAATTGACAAGATAAGCCATACAGAGGGTTTGTAACTTTTCGGCTTCCTGTGCAAAGGCAAGACCAGAAGCCACTTACTCAACCTCGTACGCCCTCACAGCATGCACTGTGATCAGTTGTTGGTGTGAAATCCTAATTTTTGCATATTTTATATATATATGTAGGTTTGAATTTTAAAAATTGTTGTTCTTTCTTAAAATGCCAAATGCTCAAGAAGTGTCTGCTTGTCCCAGTGACTCTGTGCTGCCTTTGCTGCCACTGAGACCCTTTTGACTGGACAGACCCTCTTCTGCAGAAGGGGACATCTGGCACTGCCCAGCTCTGTGATTTCAGGGGACCTGCCCAGCAGAGCTGATTCTGCAAAAGCAGAAGTCTTCTTGGACCCTGGTGTGGAGAGGAGATAACCCTGGTCTCTCATCTGGAAACAAGGAGTCTCTTCTTGTCAGTGTGCAGGTATGGCTATTCTGACCCCTGGGCTGTGTTCTAGTTAGATTAAATGAGAGCATGAAAATTGTTTGCTGAGGGAGTAGGAGAGGCCAAAGCAGACATTGTTAATCTACTAAACATTACTGTACTGCAGCCAAGTTTGTAACAAACACAACAGCAGGGATTGTTGTTTGGTATGAATTGCCTTGTAATCATTTCCACAAGCCGAGACTCAGCCCCAGCAGGCCCGACAAGCTTGCAAGGGGCAGGAAATGCAAATACAGCCTCTTGAAATACATGCCTGCCACTCACCCACCCACTGGGCGTCTCCTACCCTCAGCACAGCCACTGTCATCCCAGAGAGAGGGCAGAACCCTGTCTCCTGTCACTGATCAAAACCCCCTCCGATGATTGTTCTATAAACCCCTGTATCCCGGAGGACGCTTCTGTAACACTGGGAATTGTGGATCATTAGGGTAGTGGTTTGCTGTGTTGCAAAAGTGCAATTTTACACAGACAATGCAAGAGGTCAAAGGGTTAGACATGGCCTCACTGGAGGAAATGCTAAAAAAGAAAAAAAGATAAAATTTGAAGGCATAAGAACTTGAACTGTGTGAAGTTTAATTCCAGAGCAGGTACAATACTGGAAAACAGGCAGAGGCATTGCAATCTGAGCCAAATTCAAAGGACAGCCTTTAAGGCATGATTGGTTCTGGTGTCTCCACAATGACTGAAAAGTCAGAGAGCCCTCATAGTGGGAGTGGTGAGCAATGGATTGGAGAATTTCTCAAGGACACATGGGGCTCCATGCCAGCTGCCTGCCAGGAAGTCCAGGGAAGCTCTGAGAGAAACTTCTCTGATTGAGCTGGGAACCTTTCCTTCTCCAAGGCATGGAGCCTGGCACTTGGAGTTGTCATGGAGCTCTGCAGGTGTATGTCTGAACTACAGCAAAGTCTGCTCTGAAGTGTGCTAGATTGCACTTTTAAAAACACACAAGTCCTGCAAAGCCCAGGAGGTTTTGATTGATTCATTGTTAGTAGCGCCCATTCTTCCAGCCATCCTTACAGACCACAGCCCCGCTCCCTTCTCAGCACACTGTGTGTAGTTTTCTGTTCCTGCAATGGGAAGTTCGCAGTGAACACACCTAATGCAAGCGCTTGTGTCAAACAGGGCTTCCTCTGCTTGCCTGAGGCATGAAGGGAGAGGGTTATTTTTGCAAACACATATGGGCCTCTCTCATCTCTCTCTCCTGTTTAAATATATACACTCCTGACAGTAATGAAACACTCAGGAACATCACTGTGAGAATTTGTTTTACTGTATCAAAGCATCCTTGCTGTTATTAGCATAGTCACCTAATTATCCCCAGAGAAACTTACGCCCATATGTTAACACCCATAAATCATTGTGTGGATCTCTTTTATACCTTTATTTTCAGTTTCTGGGAAGATACATCACTGGGTACTTAGCATAGTAATTGCTTCAGAACATATGAGCTGCCTATGCCCTGGGTAAAATGTTCGGGACACAGAGTGGTGCTGGCAGTGTCTTCTGAAAGCTCACTGTAACCCAAAGCCTAACTGTGCTCAAAATGTGATGCAAGAATATGATGCGCCAATTTAATTTCACAAGAGATTTCTTAAAAGACAGGGATTTAAAGATGAGAGTGGGGATGAACACAAATGCATGCTAGGTAGAGCACGGAAAAACCCCTCATTTAGCATGGAATAAATTCTTCATAGCACAAGGCAGAAAGCCTGATCTGAAATGTCAAGCTAGGATATCAATGTCAGTGTTTTCTAGATACCCTGGCAGCCTAAGTATTTTAGTCATATCTGGCACATCTCTATTGATATTGGAGACACAAGATTAAAGGCCTAATTTGCTGAATTTTCTCATAATCCTCATGAATTTGGTGCAAATACAGTAAAATAAGCTGCATATGAACTCAGAAATCAGTTGTAGCAGTTTCAGATCTTTGCCTTGGGCAGGAGCTAGCTCATAATATGTTCATTGTATACTTATCTTTATGTTTTTAACTGATTTATCCCAGTATTGAGTATGCTATTCTATGCATATTTGATATGTTCATTTTACTCAAACTATTAAATACAGAACAGTAGGACTTCGAAAAACTGTATCTTGCTTTTTATAAACTGCTGCATTACACTTCCCCTGGAGTGATTTTTAGTAAATCCTCTTGATTTTATTTTTTATCAGTTGAGTTTGTTCGACATTTCTACACAAGGTATTCTGGGGATTACTCTGATTGATTCTCCTGTAAGAGGGATAAAAGCAAGAAACATTGTTCCCCTCCTCTGATCACTTTGCAGCTTAGGAACTGCAAACTAATATTCAGATATTCAAAGCTCTGCCAGAGCAGAGCATATTATTTGACGTTGCCTGCTTGAGTGCTGACAGTTGCTACAAGTGGTTCACTGTAGTACACTTGTACTAGCGTTGCCTAATTTATTAATCATAGAAATTTTGTATGTAAATTGGCCACACAGTTGTGCATCATCATACAATAACCCAAAAATCTGTCTTCACATGTATTAATGCCTGCAATTAAACATGTCATATTACAGCAGTAAAGGGTTTTCCCATTACATTCCAAAACCTGCCAAAAAGCCACTAAAAACCATTATCAGTAAGTGTTTTCTTTTTGTTCCTTACTTCTGACTTTATAAAGTGTGGGAGTATTTAGGTCCAAGGCTTTTTCGTGCCTGTCTTTTTTCAGGTTTCCTTTTTGGGCTAAGAGTCTGTCAGACAATAATCAGTATTTCTCTTGCTATAGTGCAGTTTAAACAAGTATTTTTGCACTGGGATGAGCATGCCCACCACCACTGTCCACCACTTCATGCTGAGGATGCAAAATGCCCATTTCAGGAGGTTTCCTTCCCTGCTCTCAGTGGCTTCATTTCACATACTGACCATGTAAATCCTAGGCATTGTGCAAAATGGAATCTGCACCTTTTCCTCGCTCATTTTCTAACTACTTCAAATATTTATCTCATGTAAGTCAAGGTGAGAATGAGGGGACTGACAATTTTGCATGAGACATTTTGCAAAGGAAGACCATGGAAGAAATGCTGCATGGCAAATAGGGACAATTAGTGCAGTTGTGCTCCCAGCTGCCCACCAACCTGCCTTTTTATTGCCACAAGACTTGAAGAACCAGAGAAATAGGAGCAAAGATAGAACTGGAGCAGGAGAAATGGAGAAGAGGGAACAAGACAACTGAAGGTGAGTGAGAAGAAAAAAGCAAAGAAAGAGCAAAAAGAGCATTAGGATGGGCAACACCAGGAAGGAAAGAGACCTGCAGTTTGGTGATAGAGAACCATTAGGAGTTAACTGTGCAGAAATACAGTTAATAGGATGTTTCATTTACTATGATAATTATTTAACATTAATCCATGTTACAGATATCGTCTCCATAGGCTATGCCTCAGAGAGATAAAAATGAAAGGCATAAGCGAAGTGGCTTAGCAAGTATTAAAAAGCCCAACAAACCAGCACCTGACGAGAAAGTCACTACATGTCTATGTACAAACCTACAAGAGGTGGGGCAAACCAAAATCAAAAGCATTTAATATGTAAAAGTAGATGGGAGAAATTCATAAGCTAAGCTAACTAGTTTGAACCACACATATCTGAACATTTGTTTTTAAAGAAGGGAGCTACTATTAAGGTTTAAAGTCAATACAAAAATACAGTGGATAAAAGGAGATGCAAAATATTCACAAGCGTAACTGCAGATCATTTCACTACAAATGATGACACTAAAGCCAGCTTCATTCATTCTTGTGGCACTGACAGAACTGGAGGCAAAAAAAGTAAGTACAGATACAACAGAACAAACATAAACAGTGCTAAGCAAATTGATGCCTTTAACAGTTTGCTCTTGAGATTATTACTACAGACATACCTGCAGCATAAGGCCTTTTATTGTCAGGTAAAAATCAAGCTTAGTTTAGAAACCTCCTCAGTTTTATATTATTTTTGGTTTCATCTCTGATTCTACTTTGCTCTCCAGCACTAAACAAATCATCACCGGTCTAACATAGTTGTTTCTCACTGCACTGAGTCAAAATCAGCAAGCATTCCTAAATACTACTTACTGTCACTTGGCTCATGGTGGCCTGCTGTTTTGTCACCTCCAGGTCTTGGATCCCACAGAGGAGTAATGGCAGCATAGAAGCTGTAGCTCTATAAAAAGTGTCATCTTAATATCAGAGGAGGAGCTAGGCATAAGGGGTTGGCTTCAGAAATGTAAATATTTCATAATTTATTTAGTAACCTGGCTTTTGTTCCCCCTCCAGGCAAAGCTTTAATAAAGGAATAGGTCTTCTGCAACAAAGGAAACAACAGCAAAAATAGAGACAAGGACACATCCTAACCCCATTAATATCAGTGGAAATTTGCCTTCATCTTCAGTGGGAATTTGCCTTCATCTTCAGTGGGAACAGAACTTCAAAGACATGGGAATCACCCATAAAACCTGAAGGATAAAATCAGAACCTTTCGTGGTCTATGACGCAAACTGTGTTTAGAGGATGGTAGTGTAGTCCCGACACTGTCAAAATGTCCCCAGCAGGAGTTTCACCTCCTTGTCTTGGCCACAGCCTTGTCCCCGGTGCTGTTAGGATGGACATCAGAGCAGCTACATGTGTGGGCAGTTTCTTTGGCAGAAGAACCTCTCTGAAGCAGGACCATGCAGGAGCTGGGCAGAGAGGAACCTCCTCTTGGTGAACACTGTCTCTTTTGCTGTTCATGGCTTTATTTTCAGTGCTCAAATAAGGAAGAAGTTATATCCCTTTTATAGGTGTTATTTTACATCTCAGTTATTTAAGATGTTCTTTTGAAGCCTGTCTCTGGCAGAATGAAGGCTGAATGCTGTATCTCTTCAGTCCTGTCTTGTGTTATTATCTTCTCCAGGGAGATTCAAGATCTTTCTCGAGGACTAAGATCATGTCCTGGGTGCACTCTGCCTGCTAAATGCTGTGAAAAACCAACATGAGAAAGCGAAGATGAAGGAACTCATTCCCAAGTGTCTCTGCAGGTCTTGTTTTGGCACTGCAAAGTAGAAAATCTGTTAACAGCATTAGTAGTTTTCCCTCTCTTCCCTTTGGATGACTCCTTATGCTTCTTGCAGTTCTCAGATTGCATAATAAAACACACTATCAAGTCACTGTATGACAGTGTACATAAGGTACAACATGGAGAAGTTGTTACACTCTTTAAGCTAAGTCCAT
>JANHGB010052985.1:659-12240 GCA_026283785.1 Coracopsis vasa
GCAGACCATTCCATAATCACGATGCAGACCGTAGGTCACACAACATTCAGGACAACAAACAACACATCTTTTCCACTTCTTAAATCATACTACTACCTGGTATCTGCCCCAGAGAAAATATTAACCAGTTGGACAGAGGGAACTGTCTTTAGCTGGAAAACACCTAAAGACTGAACTATGGCTTATTGGCTCAAGCTTTGAATAGCTCTTTACATTAAATCCACCCATAGTGATATGCACCACATCATCTCCGTTTTACTTCTGTATCTTCTACAAGTGATCCCTTAAAACCTGAAACAAAAAGGGCTGTCACCAGGCAGTTTCTTTTCTGGTGTCTCACTTTTGAGTAAAAGGCAGATCAATATATTTTAAAAACTGGTACATACCCAAAATTGTCAACAATGTCTTGAAGCATTTCTTCCTCCTCCCATGAGGTCAACATTTATTATCCTCCACATACTTCAGAAACACCAACCACCACCTAAGCTTTTATAAGATCATTTGGTTTCCAACTTTCTTCGGAATTATTTGCCAGGCTATAGAGCAACTTCTCACGATAAAGTACAGCTCTCAGTAGTAGGTAACTTGAGGAAAATCCCACTACTCCAGGCCCAGCAGTCACTCTGCTGATTTGTATCATAACGGACATGTCTGTACTTCTTCTGCAATTCACGCTGTCCAGTTTTCAACCACTGCAAGTTACAGCATTCTGTCAGGATGTTGGCATTTCCTGTACAGTAACAAGTATTATCCCACTGAACAACTCAACAGCACTATCCAAAGGAAAAAAAATGAACCATTCCATTACATCTTGTACATAAGAATAGAACACGGTAAGGAATAATTGCAGTTTATCTGGTCATGACGTAAGGAGGCAAGAAGTACACGTGAAGAGTCCCGTGACGCAGCAGTATTTACATACTGTGAAGTGATTCCTTAGCACACAACTTGCTAGATTCAGTCCCAGCCCCGTGGACTCAGCTGGCATCGAGGAGCCTCAGCAATCTTTCATCTCTGGCCTCCATTGCCATGGGCTTTATCAGGCCTGCAATTTCATGTGTAAGTGTCAACCAAGTATAAAACAATTATGTTTGCTGTTGAATTCAAACTGCTTGTTACTATATGTATCCTACAAAAAGGCCAGGGAGTAAATCAATCTCCTATCAAAATTACTATTCACGCTTCATCCAAACTAGTCACATTATCTCTGCTACCGAGTCCCCCCAGTATCGGACAATGGGAAATACATGGAGAAGACGCCTGAGCTAAGTAAACATTCAATTCTACCTGCAGATCTTTCAGCAAGTTTAAATTGCTGACTTATTCCTATTTTAGAACTACCTGAGAGGTCTTGATACAGACAGCAAAAGCATCCTCATCTCATCACATGACATGAATTTATTTTATTTATCCACACCATCTAAAGTTTCCTCAGCTCAACTTTGGCTAACTATTGCCTGATTAAACCCACTAAAATGCACATCATAACAGTTAAACATGGCACAAGAACTTTTTGTATAAAGCAGAGATTAGTTTTATTTCCAGGCATGAGAAACTCAAGGCCAAAATTCCCAAGAATACAACTCATTTAAAAGAAGAAATGCCATCAACATGTGGCACCACTGTTCATCCTCTCTTCATACAGTTTATTGCAGACATTTTACCAACTGCAATCAAACAGAACAGGGGTGAACAGCACAGCAACAGACAACCTAAGGCTTGTAACATATATACAGTCTTCCTATAGAGTGACAAAGATGAACAGGAAAGCTATTACCCATAAAAACTAGAAATTTTCATCACATGTGAAGTTAACAGACAAAAATTTACAGCACCAAAGAGGAGTATAAACTGCATTAGGCACACTGTTAGAGGTACAGTAGGAAAAAATACAGGGCTTTGAACAAGCCATTTGAAGCACAATAGAAAGGTTAAGGCATTAATGCAGGCTTGGTATCCAACTGACTATGTTAAGGGCATCTTTGGGCAGTGGAGTGTTTCATCTGGAGAAAAATCTCTTCTTTACCTGCAAAGCAAGAGGCAACTTAAATTATTGCTTTCCATGGAGACAATTGACCAATTGAAGACCTGGTTGGTAACCACAACAATTTCTATTCCACAAATGCACTGAGAAATAGTGAAGAACTGTAGATAATTCACCTGTATGGACCTTCTAGAATAATATCTACCTTCTTGCTTTCTTAGCAGTTTCATTTCTTAAGGTATCGCAAGCAGTTAGTTACATTACAAGCTGCAGAACAACTATTTTCCTAGAAAGTTTTCAGTGCTGTAGCAGCACCCAGTCATCTGGATCATACTTCCCGCACTTAATAGCATGAAGAAAGTTCCTGGTCTAAGAATACAGATTAAATCGACAGATTTGCAGAGAAAAGGTGGCACTGGGTCACACTGTTTAGAAGAGGCTACAGGCCACATAACCACAGCTACAGAAGTCTGCATGTTCTTATGTACTGCCATTTAAGCCATTAACTTGATTATGCAGACAAGTCATCTGATAGATCATCATCACTTGAATTGGAGGGATACTGACCTAAAAGAAAGGCCAATCTTCTGTAATCTGGCACAGCTCGATCAAGCCAATGTCTGTAGAAGCTCCTCACTAGAATGCCTTCTGTGTGCATTTTCAGCCTGTTCTGTTGGTCAAGTAAAATAGGTGCTGGAAAAACACTTCTTAAAAGCCAAAAATAACTGACCAAACATGAAACGGTAGCTATATTTATGGGATTCCATGCAGTGTCAGATGGAGTCTGATTCACAGCTCCTGTCTAGTGAGAAACTCAACAGGAGGTTCTGAGTGCAGAGGTACACAACAGCACAAGACACGACACTGCAGCCTGATCGAGGCAGCCACCTCCTTGCTGCTCAGCTCTCTCAACACAAGAGTAATTCAAACAAGATCATGGAGAATGGCATGTTCTGAAACACCACATTTCTAGCAAGAAAACATAACATTTAACTAGGATATTTGAAGACTATTACAGGCTTTTACTTTTTTAAATCATTCTGTTTCAAGATGACGAGAGCTTTCATTTTATTCCAAAATTAAGGCAATGAAATCAGACAGATCAAAGGTTAAACCAATCTGCCTCACAGAGCACAACAGTGTGTGCTATATAGACCTCAAATTCTCCACTAATAAGTTAAAAAATGACAGCTCCTTACATAAAGTTATTGGCCATCTCATATTAGCTCCCCCTCTTCCTCAGTATATATCTACCTTCAGCTCTCTGGAAAATTCTTCACTGAAAGGGAGAAGGAAAGCCTGATTCTTTTATCAGGCAGCTGGAGTCCAAGAGTTGTATCTCATCTCCAGTTTCACCTTGCTGCTTGCAACACACAGATAACTTCATATCCCAGGCAACTGAATTATCCTACAGGATTCAGAGATCTGTATGTCCATTACCAGAATACACTGGTCTCTGTTTTAGCTAGCTCATTATATGCTAGCACACAAGCAGCGAAAATGTACCCAGGAAGTTCAGCTTGTCTGACTTGGCTAATTACAGGCCTCAAAGCAGGCCTGAGTCTGCCTTTAGCTTCTGCTTGCTGCTTAGAAGAGAAGACACAGACACATACACATGCCAGTCTGACAACACCACAATTCAGATGAAGCTTGCTTTGCAGCAGTGGAGCTTTGCTTCAGGGTAAATGTTCAGGATGCTTTACAGACAGCATTTAACTGAGCTGTAACATCAACTGTCATCTGTCTGCTGCTACTGAACTTCTGTAAACAGAAGTAGTAACAGCAACAGGTAGGCAGTTAAACCTAAAAGGACAAAAAACCCTACCTCAAAAAGGTAAAAAACTAAGCACGTCTAAGTTATTCAGTTACCAGCATAAGAACTAAAATCATGGGTACTTCTTTCCACAGTTATCATTAATTCGAACCTTCAACTCCAAATGCTTCTGTTCCAAAGAAACGCAAAGTCATCATGGTACCTTGTAGTACGAGACTTTGTATTTACTGCAAATCAAGTCAGAAAGCATGCCCAGGAACTGCAACAGCAGCATTCCAACAGCACTACCTAGAGAGCAACAACCAGGCTTGTCTATGATTAAAGTTACACACAGGCTATTATTAAAAACAAACAAACAAAACCCAAAACCCAAAGTAACATTCATCTGTAAGCTCAGTGTTAATGCTGTACTTTGACAGGAGAGAAGAGCCATTCTAACTACAGTTCACACTCTGACTTCCCCGATGAATGAAGGCAACTCTACATTGCCTTGGAAATCAGGCCAGGTCTTGGTGAAATGGTCGCAAGCTTAAAGAGAGGTTTAACAATGGTTAAAAGTTTAGGAAATCCACTTATGCCAGCTAGTAAAAGACACCCCAGCCTGATTTTCTTTTTCTTGGTAGAAGAAACATTCTGTTCTCCTTACAAACCCCTGCTTGCTGAACACAGCACCACATGACATGGTAGCAGAGAAAAATAACCGGACAAGAATTCAAACCAAGCTTTTCACAGTATCCATTCAAGATTAACATCCAAAAGATATTTTGATGCAGCCTATATAAAGGTAGATTTCTCCTGCAAAACAGCTAGCAATTCTGAACACACTGCCTACAATGACTACTCCATTTCTCCTGAAGCTTTAATGTACCAAAAATATTAATAAATCTGATCATACTCACCTAGTCAATAGATTTCAGCATAGGAAAGACATCCTTAAGGCCAGTGGTATTTAAGGTACCAGATTGTTTCATTGGTTAACTGCGGCCCAAAGAGAGGGTTGAGTTGAGCCAGAATCGCAATCAGCCAACTGCAAGACAACCCCCCCAACCCAAAAGAGAGAACATCAGCCAAATTACAAAGCTTACAGTAATGGAAAAGCTTGTCCAAAGCACAAGTACTATCAGATACAAAAAGACTATTTTCAGGAAGCTCTAGTATCAAATCAGAATTTCACTCAACCTCAAACATAAAGGCCACGTACCAGCAATGAAGAGCTGGTACCAAATCATTTTGCAACTGAAATGGATTGTCCTGTTCAATTTAAAACAACACAAAACCACCTGACAGCATCTCTCTCATCCTTCTTTTTTTTTTTCTGACAAGTGTTTTGAGACATCTAAAACTCAGATATCTGTGGGCTCAGAATACAGAAACATAAGAGAGGCAGCCCTTTTTCTCAGTGCCTTTGAAGCATCCTTTAAACAAAAACATTTCATAAACATTCTCTCTCATTTGCTCTTATATTCACAGTGTATCACAATCTACCCTTGCAGACATAGTATATTTTTCATCAGAGATTGAACAAATGTGAATTTAAACCTGGCACAGAGGTCAAGAAACAGGGACTCGAAGCAAAAGGGTGCAATGCTACAGGAACACACAAACAAACCCACAACAAGAAAACCAAAATGACAACACTGCCAAATCATCAGCAACAGCAGCCTTGTCATCAGAGCAGTTCGCAAACTAATACTGCGGAAGCCATAGCCAGAACAGAGAACAAGAGGAATGTAGTCTGTGGAAAATATCCAGGAAAACTAAACAGAAATAAATATTCCACTGTTAAAAAATATATTTGCTTTGTAAATATTACAGGATTCAGAAAAAGCAATGGATGCTTCCATGGATTTAAATCTATGCTAAATACTAACTATATAAACACATTTAACGAACACACTGGCTCATCTGTCTGCTATTTCTAGAATGCTTTGTAAGGAGGAGAAAAAGCAGAGCAGCTTTGTAACGGGAGCTGCCACAAATGTATCAGAGTGCTTAGGCAGTCATGGAAAATTCCACACAAACCTTGATGCTTTGACCAGCAAATGAAGTGCAGGTCGGCTGTAAAATGCCCAGGGCAGCCAGGGGCAAAAGACTTAAAGAAAACACCTCAATCCTCTTACAATTTACAAATATTTATTTCCAATGCTGCTTTCAGTTTTGCACGGAGTAGGACCTGCTACAATGATGGGCTGAGCCTGCAGCCCTCTTATCCGTCCTGCAAGCCTTGAAATACACAGCAGGCTCTACAGAGCAATTAAATCATCAGCAAGACACCACCAGGAGCAGTCAACCTAAAGGTTATTGGCATGTTTCTACTTTGCTATCCAAAGTGATGACAGCAATGTCTTTTGATAGCACCTTAATCATGATGTTACATTTACTTAAGGGAAAAGCAAACTAGCTCTTAAAAATATCATGGCATTTATTTTGCAAGGGGGTTAATTTTCAGATACAAAAGACAGATAGAAGCGTGCCAGAGCACTGTACCATCTGCCTTTAGCATCCTGAACTAACAGAAGTGGGAGGAGGGTAGGAACACTAAAAGCCTGCTAAAGCACATTATTCTCTCACTGCATAGAAGGAAGGAACTCTATGTACAAATATCTCACCTCTCTGCTTCCCAAGTTCAGCCCCAGCATGGCTGTCAACTAAATGAGCTGGAAGCACATTGAAAACATCGATGTGTCCCAGCCGTACAACCATGCTTTAGGCAATCACTGTGCAGTTTTCAAAAGCTATTTTTTGGGACCATGCTGGATATCGAAGCTCTGAGCCACAGAAAAATTCCAGGTCAACAGTATATTCCTTCTTCCTGCTCTGCTAGGGCCTAAAAATTCAAATAGTAGTTATGCACTGAACGCTACAACTGCCTTGTATTCAAGGTAAGTCATGAAAAAGCTTTTGCTTAAGTGATGCTGCATTATACAATGTTCTATCATGACAATGCAAAACAAAACACATTTAAAGCAAAACAAAGCAAGCCTCTGCATCAAACGTGTAATGCTCTAGAGCTGCTAAAATCAAATACAACATTCGAGCCACCCACAGGTCCTTAAATTCTACCAGATACCACTTACAACACTTAGAGTTAATTACCCAGCTCAGACAAGGAAATTAAAGTCCCTTATGTTCTACCAAGAAGATTGTTTAAAAGGTCTTTCTACCATAACTGCCATCTGTCTATGCTGCATATTACAAATTAAGGTCCTGCTATCTCTGTTTAAATGTCATTTTGGGCAACTGTACTTTAATCCTTTCAGAATCATCAGTAAATACCATTTTTCAAGCACCCTGTACTCTGTTAGGACATCATGGTTCTGTTTCAGGAACTGCTCTGGAAACATCAAAATAGATTGAGACTTTGACAATATCTTAAAACACGGTGTAACCTGTAATTTCCACAGCAGTAACTCCTTATCCTTTGCCTTATATTTTATCAGGTTTCTGAGGCTCGTGTATTGTCCTTCAAAAGGCTGCTGGGTACAATATCTGTACACAAACAATGCACTTACCCATGCAAATTTTTCCATAGGACAACCAAATTAACACTGTGTGATCAATATGGTTATTCAGAATGATCACTGCTAAATCTGAACGCAGAAGAAAGAGCTTTAAATTGAAATGCGCTTGATTTCAAATTCAGTTAACTCAAATTCAGTTTGATGCAAATCAATTTGTCAGACAAGTGGTGTTTAATGGAGACAGGAAATGCTTTTTCCTTATTTTCAACCAGAAAGGTAACTCAGAGTATGAAAGCAGGTCTAGCAGAGTCCTGAACAACTCTACAAAAGTAGATAACAGCACCAGCCACCTACTAAGGACACACAAATAAAGCTGACCGTATCTGCGACAACACATTTTAACCCTAACATATCTAACAAAGCATCTTCAGAAACCATTGTTTCAGGCTTCCTTCAAAACTAGTATGAAAAATTGATCTCTCTTTAGTCACATGAATTAAGGTCTGAAAATTTTTCAATGCTTCCCCTGAAAGAGGAAAAGAATATGGGAAGAACAAACTGACAAACACGTGAATAAAGCAGAGGAAAGAAAGATCAGACCAGATGATCTTTTGAGGTGCTTTCCAACCAGGGCTGTTCTGTGATTTTATACAGAATTTAGGGGAGGAAATAAAAACTCTGCGATGAGGCAAATTCTATCTTGGAACATGAGAAGAAAAACCTGCTTTTTCTAGCAAACAGATACTATATACGTAATTTATGTGGTTGGGTGTAACTACTGATGGTTTAGAACATTGTGTTGTTTCTCTTTTTCGAGGTGTAATTGGCAAAAGCCAAAGGGAATACAGAAAACAAGTCAGAGCTCACAAGATTACAAAAGAACCCCCTCACTGGACATGCAAGAATGGATTATAAATCATGTCAATGACACTAGATTTATCATAGGTTTCAGTACAAAAATCATTAAACTTACAAGCGAAATACCACTGTACATTTGAAGAGCTCACGACATTCAGTCAAGAAATTCTACAACAAATACATTTCACATCATAATCCAGATGATTCTGCAGATGCCACGTGGCCTTGACTTCAAGGAAACTATCCTTCTTCAACCAATAAGGAAAACAAAAACCCTGAGCTTTGAGGATTTTAGAAGAGTAGAGCATTATTTTTGTTAAAATGCAAAGTAGGGAGAACTTAAGTGAGAACTTTAAACAAAACCAAAACAAACCCCAAAACACCAAACTTTATATGCAGTGAAGGAGGTCTTCATAGCCCTGAGATTCTCAAATTCCAATCCCAAATTCAAGCTGTTGGCACAACAAATCTCTTCAAGCTTCTACATCTGTTCAACAGTAGTTTTTTAAATTAAAAAACCTGCATAGATACAAAATACAGAACCAAATTTGCTGTACTTCTAAATCATCCAATAAAATGATTTAAGACTTCATGTGTCAAACGCTCAAACAAAAACAAAATAGGCCTAAACTGTATAAAATCTGAATATCACAATAATCTAAATCAAACCTGCATAAGCCTGTGGCACAAGCTAACCCAACATGGAGCCAAAGAGGCCTCTCCTGGAACATACCAACACTGATAATACGGCTTTTGACTGCCAGTTCCTAAGAATGACTCTTGAGATTAGAGATGCATTTCTCTAAATATTCATGTTAAGCTCCTTAGAATAGCATAAATAACACCTAAATACTTCAGGAAAGTACAAATACCACTCAGGTTCAAAAGGAACTCTGAATAATGATTTTATTACAAATTAGCCTTAAAGATCTAACCAGACTTTTTGCTATTTTTACTAATTCTCTTACAGAAAAGAGGCAGCCTGAAAATATACCATGCATTTAAACAGAAATGGTCTTAATACAGCAAAGCACACAAGTGTGTCACAAAAACTGTCATACACAAAAACCACACATATAAGTTTTTCCACCCACTGCCCTACCAGATTTTGAGAATATATTCAACCAAACTAAGTAAAGCAAAACTCACCAGTAGGTTTAAATTAATATCACCTCATAAATAAGTGTAACTTATACAAAACAAAAAAGGCATAAAGTCATCACTCTACTGCAAATCATAAAAACTTGTGGAATTGACAAACTGCCATTACACCTGTGAGTGAACAAGCCAGTGAACTGGAAAGGAGCAACACCAGGTCAACACAGAACACAATTCAACAGTTACGTGTCAGAGGACAACAAAAGGAATTCAGGTTTGTTTTCATTCAGTATCTTCCTTCAGGAAAATGTTTTCTTCAGCATGCTGAAGGTTTTTAGAACTAAGAATTCCAATACCTGTCAAAGAATACCATTGTGTCTAAATCTCCGACATATTTGAAAAGCTGCTTCCTAAATGTTTTGAGGATATAAAAAGGGAACTTTTGATTATATTAGAACTGTGCCTTGGTTAAGAGGCAAGACATTATTTATACTTACAACAGGTAGCAGCAAACAGCACATGTCACCAGCATTGTGTTGATAACACTGCAAAAAGGAAGGAGAGAAACATCTGATTAGGTGTCATGTTATGACTGACCACAAGAGACACTGGAAAAAAAAAACCCAGCAAACAAGAACAACTTCAACTTTGATCATGTGGAAGGTGACTCAACACAAGCGTTCCAACTTCTTCCAGCTGAATAATTTGCAGAGGCACAGCTAAGGCTCTGCAGAAGAGCTGACACAGCTCTGACAAACAGAAGTATACAGCTATATTTAACAAAAATCACTCCAAAGAGGAGCAAAATCTTATACACGCAGTGTCCTCACTCAATTTCATAGTCAATTCCACCAGCAAGTTAATAAGCTACTGAAGCTGGATGTTGTAATGCTAACGGTAAACAATAAACATGCTCTCCTTACAAAACTGCAAAATTCTCCTTACAGAAAATTTCAGTATAAAAAGAAATATTTTAATTTTACATCATGAGCAAGGGGCTTGCAAACAGAACACAAAAAATCTGAACTACAAGATTTTCCTTTCTTGCTGAAAGTAAACTGTATCAGCAACCATTATTAAGCTGAAAAGAAGCAAGAACCAAGCAGCTCTTGAAACTGAAAATGGTAAAATGACATTGTACACACATATGACTTTGAAATGTGAGGAAAGGACATTTCCTAACAGCAAGTGATCTATGCAACTAATGGAACTTAGTAGCAAAGTAGAGAAGTTTTGTTTATTTGGGCTTTTTCTAATTATAAAAAGGGGTTTCACTCTATGTATTTCCTCCCCCAAACCAAGAAACAAAACCTTATGCCAGGTTAGTTCCTTCCAACTCTTTTGTGACATGGGTAACATTTACCATTTTTCATCTATCAATACACACCCACCTTATCCACTTCGAAATGAACATTACAAAGCTAACATAGCCTTGGATTAAGCTCCAGGAACCCATCCTTTCCAGGGAGTCCCAGAGTCACCGTTTGGGAGCCTTAACCTGTGCAATGTGAATTCTCAGGTCAGCTGAAGTCTGCATTAACTTCTTTTCTTAGAAAAAGAACAACTGTATTCAGAATAGGCTTTAGGTAAAGTGTTTTGGGGTTTTCTTTGTTGTTGTTTTGCTACATGCTATAGAATGTAGCAGTGTTCTGTATCATAATTGTTACACAAACACATTTTGGCACAACTACAGAACATCTGTTGGTGACCCGCATGCTTTAAGGACATGCCTGGAAGACGTATTTCCAAGGTTTTTCTCAGGACAGGCAAGTTTTCAGGCACAAAACACCCTCCAGGTTTGAAATGGAGGCAGCAAATACCAGAGCTAAATAGAACTTGAGGAAAATTCCTCCGAGTTTAGACAAACAACCAAGAGAAAAGACAGTTGGTACCTGTGGAGTAGAGGGGATGTCAGAGAGAAGAAGAGAGATTAAGAAGTCATTATCTCCTAGGGAAAAGAGAAAGACAAAAACTTGTCTACTTTTAATCTGAGCAGCTATGACCACTGCAGGGAAAACGTCTGCTTAGATACCCCCGCTTTTGTCCTCAGGCCACCAACATACATTTAAACACACAAAGGAGATCTACTACAGCAATTTTTTCACCCTCATCTAGTGCGAAACTAGATGGTGAAGTAAGTTAGAGAAGGTCAAGTAAGGAAACTGAAACGAAGTCATTGCTCAAACACCAACTGAACATTAGACGGCCTCGCCACAGGACGCCGTGTATGCGGATGTTTACAGGGCTTGAGGGGAAAACTCAACACCGTAACGGATTACTAAGGCACGGAGACACCGCTCCTGGCTCTGGCCTTCGCCGCGGGCTGGAGCCCGGCTGGCACAGGAGCCTGGGCCCGCCCGCCCTCCGCGCTGCGCCAGCGACGGGGAGCCCGCAGGACCACTGCGG
>JANHGB010052986.1:0-55534 GCA_026283785.1 Coracopsis vasa
CTCGTGTTGGGGACTGGAGGGGCGGACGGGTGCGGCGCTGCCTCTCCCCCATCGCGTACCTCATGATCGTGGGGCACCCGACGCTAAATCATTTCATCCTTGCTCACTAGCTTCGTGCAGCCATCCTAGGAGAAGGAAAACTCTTAACTTCAAACCCGGGCAGATGGAGCTCGTCAACCCTTGCAAGGCCTTCCATCTAGAGAAGGACACTCTAACCGAACCTACGACCTGAGGACTTTACTGTCACCGTCCTAGCTAGCTAGGCCGTGGTAGATCAACCTCAGGTGTAAAGGGTGGGGCCAGTTCCGTGCACGCTGCGCTTCACCTAAAAAATCCTCTGCACAGGCTCGAAGGGTTTCCTCACACTCGCACAGCCCCTTAGCGACAGGGGAGGGACGAAACGGCAGGTGATAAAGGTGCACCGGGAGCCGCAGACTCGGCCCTGCATGCACGCGGTTCAGGACATTTGGTCGCTTTAAGCTGACTCAGGAGATGACAGTCTTGTTCTGAAACACCATGTATAACCAAGCAGCCCTTTTTCTCTCGGACCTGCCTATCCCACATTGCCCTTTTAGTCCTGCTCACGTTTGCAGTGTGGATGGTTAGAACCCTTCCAAAATCTTTGCTCGCAAAGTCAAGCCTTCAGTGCTCTTTGCCTAATTGATTTATACGATGTAGTCTTCAAATAGTACTGATTTAAATAAGCCAGCATTTATATAAATAGATATATATAAACCCAACATTTATATAAATAGATCACTAGTGTATGAAGCTCAGTCCTAGGTATTATTTCCTTAGCATGGGACTTGAAGAGCTGCATTTGCTATTTACATTTACTGAGCACTGAGCACTGAGGACACTGCTAAAAGGTTGGAGTATGCAATCACTCACTAGTCACTGCTGGCATCTCCTTTGAAAGTTCCTGCCAGTTCCTTCCTAGCTACAGTTGTGAAGGAGGCCTCTGTTAGAAAGTGTGTTGCTGCACTGCTCATGGTTGTCTATCAATGTGAACTGTGTGTCCTCTCCAAATTTATGTCTTTGCCCACTTCAGAATTAACTAAAGTAATCATACTAAACATTTTCTTTGGTCTTCAGGCACATTCTGCAGCATTTTGATATTTGCTTTTCTGTCTCAGGTATTGACGTCAGTTCTACCATTTTAATTCTTGCTCTGGCACTGCAGTATTCACTGGACAAATTCACTCTTGTGACACTTTCATCGTACTGCTCTGGTCTCTGCCCTTTTCTCTAGCACTTGCCAAAACCTTGTGTGACCCCATGGACTGATCTGCTTGCCTGTCTGCTTTTGATGAACCCAAAAAGTAAGATATAAGTGCTTTATATATATCATATTCTCAGAAATCTTAACACACGCTACCTGTTTCAGGTACTTGACTAGTTTGATCTGATTCATTCCACCACTTGTGGCACCTAACATAGATCCTTAAGGCAGGAATGTAGTCATCTACAGCTCCATCTATAGTTAACGGGATGTAGTAAAGACCTCACCAAAGCAAATTAGGATGCTATAGGAAAAGAATGTGTTAGGCAACAGTGTATTTTTTTCTGCATTGCTTATCTAGGAATTCAGCGTGTCTGCAATCCTAAGTGAAATCGCTATAGCAAAGTGCTGTGAATGCATTAGCTTGATTTGGTTTTGTGTTTTTTCGCTTTTGGGTTTGTTTTGGGTTTTTTTCCTGATATATCATCTGTGCATGATGAGGTAACACGTTTATGTTCCTAGACCTAAGCTATATATTCATAAGGGAAGACTACGCTTACTTGATTGTTACGGATTTTCTTTGCAGACGTCATCTCAATATGCCAAAAAACACTGGAAGTATATCGTGTCTTGTTTGAGCCGTCTCAAGGAGATTTCTATAATCTGTCCTGATAATGCATCAGTATGTGAATAATAAGAATACAGTATAACATGCATAGTAGTATATTCACGCACGTACTACTTGTTTCTACTTTGCTTGCATTAGTATTAGAGTTTGCATACCTTTTGTCTTAATACTAAAAATTTAAAAATTTAAAAAATACTGTGGGATTTTTATGTTGTTACATAATGGGAGAAAAATAAGTACCTATCATGGATTTATGTTATAATTTTGCACTACAAATGGCTTTTAGCAGAAGCTGATTCAACCTCAAGTATAACATTTTCGGGTACATTAATGTCAGACATAAAAGTCCCAATAGTTTGTACAATATACCTAGTAGAGATTTGGATGAACCTATACCTTCTTGAACACTGCTAGAAAAATTTACCTGAACATATATTTCCTGAAGCAATCTCACCATACTACTATATTTTGATCATGTATGAATACACTCAGACACTTGTGCCTGAAATTAATTTAATAATATGTAATGCCATTGTTTTTCAAAACAATGCAGCTGGACAAATGGAAGAGGAAAATGAGTTCCCTAGTTCATATCCACAGAAAGACTTATTTTATATAATCTACACAAACCTAGGAATAAATGCATATGAATGCACAAGGATACTCTTTGGTTCATTTCCTTTTCTTAATTCCATTTGTGAATTTATATTTTGTTTTGCTGAAAGCAAGATAGCTACCATAAACTGTCAGGCTAAATGCGAAGTGTCGTTGGGCATCTGCTTTGTTTCATTGTCTGAATGCCAGTGTGTGTTGAAACCTGTCCTTTCTTATCCAAAGCATTGATTTATATTCAGGAAGTGTATGAATCATCTTAGGCTGTTAGACTTAGGAACTTAGCTCTTCCTTTCTTTTCTAAATAGGCATGTTTGGCAAGTTATAAGCAGACTAGAAATATCATCTTAGTAGAAAATAGTTGGCAAACATAAGTTCAAATTCCCAGTCAGAATGTCATTAATGGTGTTCAGTGAAAGCAGCAGAGACTCACAAAGAAATGAACAGCTCAACAAAATTTGGAGAATCTTCAGTTCCATTTGAATGTGGTGGAAAAACAAGTTACTCAGCAGATCACTGGAAATATTAAACATATAACAAATAAAGCCCAAATGGAGGAATTTGCAATGGTCTGGTGACCCATTTTACTTGTGCTAAGATTGTTTGCTGCTCTGTACCTCTCAAATGAGCTTCCAAAAAAGTAGAGAACAATCCCAGTTTAATTAGTAAGTCAGCACCACAAAGGAGTAAGCTTTTTAGAACATGTATAAAATGAGTACTTCTGATCCTTTTGCCAATCTATTAATTCTCCAATTAGAAAAAAAAATACCAGGGTGATACTTCATTAGAGCTTAAAAGCAGCAAAGAAAAAACTGCAAAAGGAAAAACTTGCCTTGAAAATCAAAGACAAAACATTAAAGTAATTTTGTAAAATAGTATTAATGTTCATGAAATATGCCTGAAGTCGAAATTGCTTTGGGAAGCTGGGAAATGTCCACATAGTGCTGGATGTCACACAGGAGATACAAAGCACAACATAGTTTAAAAAGACACAATGGGTCAAGAGCAGAGCTGAAGTGAGCACAGTATTAAAAGTGTGGGGGAAAAAAAAACAACAAAAGGCCCCCCCAGAAGATATTTTAATTGGTAGCTGCAAGATCTTGTTTCATTTTCAGTATTGCTTTTGGTTACCAGCCCCTTTGACCTTTTAGGAAACAAAAGTAACATTGTAATTTGGGTTTGGTTTATTTCAAGGCAGGTGTTTTCTGCTTTATTTTGGGAAGAAGGGTGTGTCTGTAGGATTTTCAAACATAATTTAAAATCCTCTTTTTTGATGAGGAAAATTGTGCACATTTTTCCCTTTTGCATTAGTTGTAATAAATTGAAATCAATATAATGGACAGGTGACGTTGTTTGCATGTCCAGATTCACTAGGATTGTGTGAAATAACTAAAACCCAGCAGGGCATCTTCTGTGTTCTGACTATTTTTATTTTTCCAACTGTAGCAGCTGGCATAATAATAGATACTCCCCCTACAGCCTTTCTTCCGTTTATATTATCACAGCTAAACCAACACTATTATTAGAAAATATTATTGTGCCAAGGATGTTGTTCAGATCCTCCCTGTTGTATGCTATTTAGGCAGCAAAAACCAACACTCACTGGTGTAATTTCATCAACAGAGCATCGCTTTTAGCTGCTAATGGCTTGGGCAAAAGGGACTTTCAGACTCCCCTGGGAGCATCTGACCTACCAGACCCTTGTGAGCTGCATCAGCTCTGTGGTGGAGGTGAAGGAGACACTGGCTGGAGGGCACACATGATGGCTTGCTGGTCGTGCCAGAGCTTGCCGTAGCTCCTGCTCATTTCAGAGCAACCAGACCCCTGCTCCTACAGACCTGCAGCCTCACCTTTCCACTGTGAGCAAGTGCATGCAGGTCCTGCTTCTCCTTCCTTGCATCAGTGTGGTGAGCGGAATCAATGAGTGGGATTTGGTATAGGGCTGGGACTGTCCATTTTAATTTTTTACTAGTAAATCACTAATTACTAGTAAATTATAAATTATTGTTGGATCTACTGTTAATCACTGGTAGATGCCCTGCAGCAGTTTTGCCCATGAAACTAGCTGTCCCTCAGGAATGGCTAGGTGTGGAGAAAGCTCAAGTTACCTGTTTCCATCAGCAGTTTGGGCGCAGCCATCCTCTTCTGACAAAAAGCTATACATGATATGATATGATATGAGGCACCGTGGCACTTAGTTATGATCTTGGTGTAATCTAGGTGCAGCCATAGTGGGAATGAGACTAGCTAGGACTATAGTTGGATAAAGAGGCTCCAGGTTTCCATAACAATGATAAACTCCCCATGCTCCACACCAGAAAATCCATGCTGAATTAACACATGCTGGTTTTAGAATAACAATCTCTCCCTCATGTGTACAGCACACATTATGCTGTGTGACAAACTTCTGAAATGTATTTGTAGATGGCTACACTGTGCCACCAGGAGTTTTAATAAACCAAAACAAATTATTTTCATCTCATATGATTTTATTTATGAATAAAATATTCAGATTTTGAGCAAGAATTTACTTCCATGAATCATGGATAAGGAATTCATGAATAGATTTGCAAGTGTTCTGATGAAGGCTCATCAGCTTTCCAGAAAGCACTGTTAACTATGAAATTTGTCAGTATATTTTGGATGCTGGGAAAAGGAGGGAAAAAATAAGGTAGAGATGAATGAAAGAAAGTGTTACAGTAGTGGGTCTTCCCAAATATTTTAGAATCCTAATACTGTGGGTAAAACCATGTGAACTACCATTGCAGAGAAATCCACAACAAAGACATTCAGGGCTTTTTTTTTTTATTCTCCTCCCTCTCACTTGTGTCTGCCTGAACAGCTATTTTGGCTGTTCCACAGCTTTACTATATCTTTAGAATTCTGTCTGGCTCAAGCACATTTAAACAGATAAGTCTGAGGCTGAGGTATTGCTATGCTGCTTCTGGTGCAATTGCCCCTCTTTAGGGAACACTTACTCTTTTTTGTCCTGCCTTTATATCTGGAAAACCACTAGCTGAGAAGACTTCTGTGGTAAAAATGTGTCTAGAGATTTTTATTTTACGCAGAAAGAGCAAATGGTTGCAACTATTTTGTCAGTTAAAATACTTGTACTTTTACAACATAGAGATGTAGTAAGTACAAAAATGACAATATAAATCACATTCATTTCCTTAATAACAAACAGAATATTGCCATTTTAGTCACCTGAGGAAAGATTCCTACCTTAGCAATATGAACAGCTCTTAAAATTGATAAAGGCTTTCCAAGTTAAGAAAGTTTCCAGCTGAACCTGGAAGAAATCCGTCTATTCAGAAAATGAATATGGCTTTCAGCTTTACCTATCTAGTAAACAAAGAACAAGAACTACACAATATGTGGGGATCTACAAGCACGAAACAATGTATTCTTGCTAATGCTGTGAGAATCAAAACCTCTCACTTCTACTGTCAACACACATATTCTATTCGTTTTTCTCCTTGTGAAAGCCAAATTACTATAAGTAGTTTCAGAAGAAACTTTAAAAAAATCCTACTACATTGATTTTCATTTACTCCATCTCAAATAATAGGTTAACTGATGTAAGGTAAAAGAGAACAAAGGTTACACACACAAACAACATTTTTAAATATGGAAGGTTGTTGCAGTACATCTACAATTGAATAGTCTGACCAAACCATGTGTTATTGCATGTGGACAAAAGTTGTGTACATCAGCATATGCTTGCAATATTGCTCAGTATTAAATGAGATCAGTGAGTCAGCTCTTTGGGTTGCCATATGGAGTCTCATGTGTTTACTGACATGGGTATAAAAGAAGAAATACTACTGTATCCAGTATACACCTCGGTTTGAGTTTTCTTTTAGGTCAACACTTTACAGTTTTAGGCCCTGGCCAAGAGTCTACCTCATCTTTCTTGGTCTGTGGTCCCAAATCACTTACTGTAGCGAGGTAAAGGTACCCCATGGGGCAACTTTTTGTGTGCTATCCCAAATACTGAAGCCTGGGTATTGGGGTAAGATCACCAGTTTCTTCTCAAAAGGTGATGATATTTTGTTTTCTTAATGGCAATACTTGCAAGAATCTATTGATAGGTGACTCAGTAATGTTTTTAAAATAAAAGAATTTTAAAATAAAGATGAAGGATTATTTTTTCTTTGGATTTTTTTTTTAATTTTATTTGAATTGCAACTTAAATAGAAATCATTATAAGGAGCATAGGCTGCAAAGAAAGAAGGGTTAGGCATAAGCCAGGAGAAGTGCCCCATGGCTTCTGTCATCATCTTTGTAGATGATTTTCTGGGAAATGTAAGAAGAAACAGTACTTCAACTGTTAAAAATTATCAAAGTGTACCTGGAAGGTTAGAAAGGGTATGAAACTTCACAGGTGATCAAAAGATGTGAATGAATTCAAGATCACTTCACAGAACAATGAAGAAGAGGTGCTGCTTCATTACCAGCTAGTGAAGACTTACTCTCTGATCATATTTAGGACAAATGCTCATTAATGTTGCATAGTACAAAAAATTCTCACTTGCATGAACAGCAAAGGAACAGAAAAGCCTATGGGATATGAAAAGAATCCAGTGAGATACAAGAATGCAAGCTATCTTTACCAATAATCGCAAACCCCTGGGCTGGCACAAGCTGCTGTAATTCAGAAAAGAGAAACTAAAAGATGATCCTGAAAAGGCTAAGGAAATCAGAAGAAAAGTACCAGTCCTGAAATCTTACAGCCCTCCAATATATCTCCAGACACCCTGAAGTGGCTTAGGAAAGAAGTGTGAAAGTAGTTCTGAGTCAAAATCAGCAGCCCTTAGCACTTAGGTCAGTAATCTCCCATGCTTGGAGGGGACATCCTCACCAGCCAAGGTGGTCATATGCTGAGCTCACTGAAAGGAAATGGCTCTGTCCCTCCATAGGCTCTACTTTACAGGACAGGCTAAGCAAAAACCCTTAGAAAACATCAAGATGAAGCCACTGCTGGTTCAGGGCTGGTCAAATTTCTTGGAGCACATGCCAGAGGAGATGAGGGATGACGGATGCGTACAAGATCAGACTGCTAATAAAGTTGCTGAGGAGAAATCTGACCAGATTTGAGAGGAGAAAACTGCATTCCAGAAGAAAGACAGGCTGTTTGTAATGGCTAGCTGTGAGTTCGGTGGTTTGGCATCTGCCAAGATTAAGGGCACATAAGCTTTGTTTCATTTATGTTTGAAAGGGGCAAGATGAGGAAGAAGGAAGGGAACTACACTGACCCCAGCTATTGTGAACACCCTCCAGTAGTCCAGAGCTCTCTGTAATTTGGAGCTGCACAGGCTGAGGTCCCCCTTCCTTTTGGTTTGTCACCTTATTCCCTACTCCCTTACACCTAGAATCCTGCTGAACCACCTAGAGCCAGTGGGAAGGGAGGACTCTCACTTGTCCTCACCTCGGACCACCTGTGCTGCTGATACCACCACTCAAGGCTTGATGTCCTTGCTGAGACATGGACTCCAGTGCTGCTGCTGTTTTCCAAAAGTACACCCCAAAATAGTTTCTGTGTTTCCATAAAATTTTAAATTTCCACCTGTAGACAAGAATACATAGACCAGTCAACATAATGGTTAGGCATCATGGGTGGAAAGCCACTTTTCAACATTGTTCTGCCAACTTCTATTTCCTCCTGCCAGCCTCCTGCAACCAATAAAAGTTTTTATTGCGAATGGCTTCAATTAACTTTTTCAGTGGAAAAAACCCTGTGTCTTTTACAATCATAGAATCACAGAATCACAGAATGCTTAGGGTTGGAAGGGACCTTAAAGATCATCTGGTCCAACCCTCCGCCACAGTCAGGGACACCTTCCACTAGACCAGGTTGCTCAAAGCCCTATCAAAGATATTGTCTTCTTTATTGTAAACACCAGCTATTATCCATAGAGGTTAGTGATTTCAAACATAAAATTAAAAACACCATTTAAGTTCTTATTGCATCCTAATACGTCTATTATTAATTTCATATTATTTTCTCTGGTGTAAGATTGACAAACCACTTAGCAATCAGCAAAAGGGCTTGTTTTTACTTTAGAAGTAAAAGCAAGTTCACAAATGTGAAAATATGGAAAGTCTCACCCATATTTTATTAACAAATGTGTTAATATATATTCTGTAGGGAATTTCTCAGTGTGAAAATATGCAAATGCCATTGTTTTTAAAAGCACAAAGTGGACCTGATTTACATTGATAAAAAATAGAGCCTTTCACAAAATAACAGGCAAATCACTGGGGCATTACTGACCTATTCCTTTCTTATTTATTAAACGAATCTGTTTTGGGATTGTATTGATTGTGCTTTAAAATGACAGGTGACCTCCAAATCAGTTCACACACCAGTGTTTCTTAGTGGAGCACAGAGCTGCTTGTCAGTGGTGCCCTCAGAACTGAAATAGACAGTGATGGACAAGATCTTCAACTGGCTATTTAAAACATGCAGATTTTCCTGATTAAACATCTTTTTTGTTGGGTTTTTGTTGTTGCTATTTGTATTTTTTTAAAATGACTTTCCATTGATTAGGTGTTTACTGCTGCAGTAAATTAAAGAAATGTTTGCAATGCCACAGTTAAGATGTTGTAATACAAAAGTTTTGCTGCAGGTTTATAAAAAAAGCTATGTTATTAGCTATAAATATATGCTTCTGTAGCACAGTACTAAATGTATAAGCTTCACTATTTTTTTTCTGTTTTGAAAAAACATATATGAAATTTCTATTAGTGAAACAGTGCATTCTATTAAAGTATAATGAGTATTTTGCTATTTGTAACACAATTCAGCAAAATGAGTTTTAGAGGTGTCAGTATAGTTATAGTACCTCAAAATTTGTTGCAGATATTTAGTTTTTAAAAGGTAAAAAACAAAAAATATGATCTATCTTTTACGAAACATCTATGATATTGCAATGAGTGCATGAATGTTTTATTTTAAACAGAATAATAGTGTAAAACAAGTGCTTGCTTTGGAAATGGTGGGTATTGCATACGTTTTCCCAAAGCTTGATTTTATTTTTGTGGTATCCGTTGTATACATAGTACCTCACTATAAAGTGCTATTCAAAAAATGAAATCTTGATCACAATTACAGCAAATGTTTATTAAGCATGAGTGAAGGAAGAAACAAAAATCAAATTATTTGTTATAGTATCTTGATTCCTGACTTACTGCAATGAAGTTTCTCTGGTTTTGTTTTCCTTTAAAAGAAAAGTGAACGTTATAAAACTGTAATTGAATCTCAGTTCAGCCACATCAATTCCTTCAGCTTACCAAGATAATACTTTTTTAAAGTTCTGTCATCAAAAGCATTTGCTTCCAAATTGTTTACATTTTTTTTCTCAGCTTTTTTTCCTCTTTAAATTAGATTATTCTTCTCTGTGATTCTCCCCCAAAAGCTTTTCAGAAAAGTGGTATTAGACCCAAAGCAGACTCCTGTGTGAGGTTATAGCACAGCACTTTCTGTCTTGGCAATTATTATTTTTTTTAATTTTAACAATAAGTCTCTGTGTAATTCTGCCTTATGTCAGTTACACGTACCTAGGTTTTTTCACACTGTAGGTAAGTCTGAACTATTTCAATCCTTTTTACCCCATTTTAAAGTTCAGCTCTCGTGATTACTGAGTGAAATTATTCTCACCATTTGACATTAATTACATTTATTCTTTCCTAAATCCCATATTTTTAAAGCTTAATTGAACCCAGGGATATCACATATTAATTCTCATGAAGAGAAGAATTTAATCTCAACACTCTAGAGGTGACATGTAGAATATCACATTCTGCTCAAGATTAATATAGGCAGAGTTTTGACACATTTGCCTTGGCTACAGGTACGCTAGGATGGCCACAATGCTCTCTCTCTGCAGTTTGCGCTGAACAACCACAGCCTAGCTCAGAAGTCATACAGTTGCATTTATCCTGCACCTGCCTGACCTAATGCATCTTGCCTCTCAGTAAAGAATATCCACTCTGTTAACAGCATGCTGTTAATGTGTGTAGAGCACGAACCAGAACTGGTTTAAGTTCAGCCAGCTCGGAAAACAGGCAAAGTAAATTCAGAGCAACAGAAGGTAATTCAGACTGTTTATTTTTCAAATGTCACCATTAAAAATATCTATATCAGTTGTTACAAGTATTCTCAGACAAAATCTGTTCAGGTAAGCCTCTAGAAACAGAAAATCTGTGTTCTGCCCCACCTCTTTCAGCTTGAGAGAATTTGTATTCAAGGTCACTGAGAGCACATTGAACTGCATGCGCAGAGCCCCAATACTTTCTTTTTCCTATTCAAGACAGGCATCACTTCAGCCCAGGACGGGTGCGTGACCACAAATAAGGAACCTGATTCTGTCACCTGATGATTAAGACACGTTATTTGGAGGAGGATAGCACCAGATTCTGGCCCTTGCTCCAGGGATATTTGTGCTTTTTTCATTGCCATTAGTATGTAAAAGAGATTTTGAACAGGAATGGGAAACATGACATTCAGTCTCCTTACTCCACTAAAAAATATGATCATTTCTGGGTGACCTGAGTAGACTATTTCCTGATTGAGTGAAAGAAGCATAATTGCAAGAGCATCAGAAAACAGATGTTACTGTAAATTCAATGATTCATTACCTTAACATTATTTGTGATGCATAGTTGCATTATTAGCAGTCTGTAAATTTTTTGCTAATCTCATAAATAAAGCACAGAAGCAAATTTTGGAAGTTAGAGAGTGGGCCTAAAATCCAACCTTCTCACAAAGTCAGCAATATTAAAAAAGGAAAAAGTGCAGGAAATAAGCCATCTTAGAATCCTTCAAATAGTATCCACAATGTTGGAAAATTAGTCTGTGCCAAAATGCTGGCCCAGCAGAGGTCCTCTGACAAAATTTTTTGTGAGAATGCATTTTTTTAAACCTTCTCAGTTATAAGCAAACAATGCTTTAGAAATTAAAGGTAGATGAATCAATTAATCAACAGGCTTCTTTCTACTATATTCGGGGCTTGGAATAATTGAAAACTAATTTGAAAACTAATTTGAAAACTGTTGATTTGAATTTTTAGAAAAGAATAGCAACTGTTCATGGCTGTGTTTACTTTCATGACCTTTCCATATGGAGTTTTTGAATTTTGAAGGTATGATTCCTACACTTTTTCTTGAGAAAAGAGCTTCATCCAGGGTCTTGGCAGTGGTTGAGCAAGTGATGCTATGTTCTGCTTTGCTCTAAGCTGACGGTCAAAGAATAAAGACACTTAATTTTAACATAAAAACGGAAATTCACAATGGAATTTTTAAGTAAATTAATGATTATGCTATCTCTTATTAGAAGTTATTCCCACACCGGTTTTATATATATCTATACGGGATTCAAAAGATGCAGCTTGGAGTTTTGACAGGTTTTGGGGGAGGGGTTGCATTTTAAATGAAATCCATGTAATTATTCTCATGAGTTTTAAGTGTTAATCAAAAGCTGCTGAGTCTAGTGACAATTACTTCATTCTAACTAATCTTTGCAAGTGAATGGATGATATCTATTCGGATGCCAAAGTGTCTAGAAGAAGTATGGATGCAGAAAAGTTCCTATCACAGTACTGATGTTATCCAGATATGTCTTAGATATCACAATGAAAGTAGGAGAAGAGACAGATTTCCTAGTTGCTTTTGGCATGTGCCTGTGAATAAAATTTTAAAGGTCTCACTAGCCAGGAGTATAATAAATACAGCAATAAAATAAAGGAAATAAAGCAATCCATGGCAAGTGCAAGTTTTCTGGAGGGTGTGACTATGGCTTCACAAGCTGACAAGTACAAAATCAATAAATAATCTGAGGTGGAAAAAAAAAATTATTCAAATTTTAATTTTAGAAGAAAACCCATTTATAGATCCCTTTCCTTAGGCTGTTTCTTAATACATGAAAACATCTATGGAAAAAGAAAACCCAACCCAAAACAAAACTAAGGAGGCTGACCAATATTTATAGCTTCTGGGGTAATGTCCTCATACTCTTCATACAATAAATTATCATTGTTGTACCTGTCAGGGTTGTCCATCTGATTGAAATCCTCGTATTTACCAATCTGATGCGTGCTTGTAATCAAAATGTATTTTATAAATAAAATTAGCTATTCATTACCTTCCTCACTTCATTTCCCACAACAAATATTTTGGATGAAATCCTGCCCCTATATATTCAACAGCAAAATTTCCATTAATCATAAAAAAGTTAGTATTTTACCCTTTACTATTGATCTTTTATAAGTCTCATATTATGAAAGCATAAGGAGAAGCTGATACACCTGTACCATTAGCAATATAACCCTGTATCAGAGCTTTACGCAAATACAAAGCTACGTGTTGACTTCATTCTTGAGGTTTCCTTGCATTTCAGTGAAATAGAATATTCCACCAATAATAATATAACATATCCTAATTAGGATGGTGGAAAGTGAAACATGCTTCTGTTATTTCAAGGACCCAATCACCTCTGAATTATTCTATAAACACGGTGGGTACATTATTTGAATGGAATCTGACTGTATAATACAGTGCAGTAAACTTTACATACCACTTTCTGTCTTGAAAACCTTGAGGAAACACTGACTACATATACTAGATATGCTGACAAATTTGCACTAAGTAAAGGAATAGAATTTCTGGCAAGGAATAGAAAGGAAAATTGCCATGGTAGTGAGCTACGTATAAGTGTCAAAAATGGAGGCTTTAATAAGGTAAGGTGGAGAAGCTGACTACAGAAGAGGAAATAAAAATAATCCAGACAAGAGGATTATACTTTTCAGCTAGCATAGTGTTTATGACTTTAAAAAGTAAAAAAATGAGAGGATGAATAAGTGTGAGAGTAGTTTGAGCAAACAAGAGAAAAAAGTATATTATTTAGAATTTCAACACTTTGCTCATAACAAGCCCTGCTATACAGCTGAGTGCATTAGCTTCAATTCCCCTGCTTCATTTTCACTTCTAGTTCCTAATCTTTGTTTGTTTTGCTTATTTTTATTTGGCACACCAAATGTTATGGGTCTCATCAGGAAAATCTTTAATCACAGCTTTATTGCAGCTTCATATTGACAACCTCAAGCACTCAGAAAATAGGAAATCTGGCACAAAATTCATAACATTGTCTTTAAACAGTCAAGAAACTACATAAATAGATTTGAAGTCTCTGTGTAGACAGGCAATTCATTTCTGAGATGTTATATTACAGTTGCTTTGTACATTAGACTTCTTTTCATAATAATGAGACCTCTAATTGTATTTGAAAAATAAATAAACAGATAAAACACGAGATTCTCGGATCACTGGGTCAGCAACTGGGTTTGAATTAAAAACAGTTAATTTTATTGACAGATAAATATTGTGTGTGGTTAATAGAGATTACTGAGAGAATTGTCTTTACTTCTGGGTAGATCCTTAAGATGCCAAAGGTTTTTAAATACCCAGAAAATGTGAAGACTTTAGCTAATAACTGGCCAAGCATATTGGTTTGAAAGGACAATATGCATTGCTAAAAGTATTTTGTCCTGAAGTAATTTTACATCCCTGTATAATTAAATTCTAGTTATTACTGATTATTAATATAATAATCTTGAAAATTATATAGTGATTATCTTAGAAAGAAATGCTAAAATAATAACTATTATGTTGCAATTTCTAACTATGTCTTCCAGGATACAAAAGGATTGGAACAAGCTTTGCTAAGTAATTTAGTGATTTTCCCCATACCATAATGTGCATTTTGTTTACAGCTAGCCATTGTGACGATCAAAGCTTTTCTCTTATTTTGTTTGTTTGTTTGTTTTCCTGTAGAAAAACACTAGAAATATATTGAGCTATTGGAGTAGATCAGAAGAATTTCTGCAGTCCAGGTTATAAAATTTCTTCATCCATTTACATTTTATAGAGTTTAATAAAATTGGTTGCAGGTCATAAAATGTAAGTCCTGAATTTTCTTGTGATAAAAACTGCATAGTTATACCATGCATAACATTGATCCATGTTAAGCACTTATTTATTTATTTATTTATTTAAATAGCTATATACATGGATTCAGGCAATTAGTGATACAACCAATGGTAGCTAAGAATTACTTCACAGAAGTTTCTCTGCAGCCCCAGCTGCCTGGCAGAAATCTACATTCCTCAAACTACACGCAGCCCACTGGTTTCCTGAGCGGAGCTGAAATTTTTTGGTTTGCTCTTGTAAATCTCTTAAGTGGATTGGCGTTTGCCATTTCAGAAGCTGCTACTTTGTGGTGGTGAAAATGACAGGGATGGATTAAGCAATCACAGCCCAGTTTGCTTTTACCTGCTATAAAAACATATTCTATGCAAAGGACTGCTTCATTTTTCATGTCTCTTACCAGAGTCTGTAATCTTTTTTCCAATCAAAACAAAAAAAAAAACAAAACCTTTTCAGTTTTGGTGTATGTTCAGGCAACTGAATGTGGAGATTTCTGTTTATTAGGGCTACTCAAAGACTATGTTCAAAGTCTCAGTGGAAAGACCAAGAGAAGAAGTGTTCTGATCTCTTTCTTACTGCACTTGTCTCCTTCATGTTTTTCCATGTCAAATGTACCAAACGTTCCTGGTAGCACTGTGGTAGCTCAGATTGAAATTTATCTGAAGTCAGAACCTAAATAAATGGATGCATTTTATACACATCTTTAATGAAGTTTTAATTTAAATCTTTGCTTACACACTTTGTATCTTACATATGGCAACAAGTAAATTACTAATTCTGAACAATATCACATCTATTCACCTACTGTAAAACCTTCATTTTAACATCAACTGTACTGGTACATTTTTCTATAATATACTTTTATTTTAAGCTATTCTTTGAAGTACTATATGGTTATTCAATTTAGCAGCACAGAAGGCAACTACTGTAAACACCACAATCCATTTAAGAAAATTAAAAATAGTTCTCAGAGTTTTTAATCCAAGAAAGTAAGCTGCAAGTAACCAAACAGAACTGTAGACTGAGACTTAGCTACTACGGGTCATGCTGTGTTAAAGATTTACTGAAGAAAAAAAAAAGTAATAATAATAATAATAAAAAAAAGTGGTTTAAATATTAGTTACTGGTCTCCTTAAACATTCTGCCTGCCAGGAAGTTTGTCTGGGGAAGCTGAACAATTTTCCAGTTAAGCTATATGGGCACAATTCCTATCTTTTGAAATAAATCATCTATAGGAGTGTCTTTGCAGGAAAAATCTTTACAGTGATTAAAATGTAATTGCTCACTGGGAACTTGCTGCATAATTCAGTATCTGTCTCTATAATGGGAACAAACTGTATGGTTTGAGCATGCTTTTAGATGCAGATTGAGCTCTTTTCTACATCCAAGATGAAAAGCAGCCTTGGACTTGCCTGATAACTGCATTTGATTTTAGAATGAAAGCAGACAGACAAATCGGGAAAGCAAAATTTCAAGATCAAAGCTCCATCACAGAATCTTTTACAAGCCTGCTTCTGAGAAACAGAATACAATGGCTAGGGTGCTTTTATTCAAAGGTGTATCAAAAGTGGATGCTTGATTTTAGAGACAGTTTCTCTTTATGCTTGGGCTAGCACAGAGCAGATGCAACCTGGAAGTCAAAAAAAACTAGATTAGACAAGAAAAATAGCTGTGCTTAGAAAAACCTTTTGCTTGCCCATTCCTGAGGTCATTGATGCAAACTTCAAAGGAAGGTATTTATATCCCTTATACTTTAATATATTAGTGTTGTCTTTGTAATCTATCTGCCCAGGATCATTAGGGGGCAAGGCCCACCAATGCTCAAAGCAGTTCCATTTAAAAGAAAAAAATGTCAAAAAAAAAAGCACGTTTTATTAGGCTCAGCTTTGGTCTAACATCTTTATTTTCTATTCCAAGGCTTCAGAAAAGTAAAAAAGTGAAGAGAAAAAGGGAAAGGTAATGGAGCTCAAATAAGCCCCTTTTGCCCAGCTGATCCATATTATGATTAAATCAGTGTTTACATAACCTTAATCACTCATATTGCTATTACTCCCTTGATAAACAGTTCTAGTGAACACAAAATTTTCTTTTGTTCATGTAAAAATGAAATTGAGAAATAAAATTTCAGAGAAATAAACTATCAGGATCCTATGTGTATGCATGCTATATATATTGATGCAGATCACAGCCTATTGGACCTGGTGTTCTTGTAAAATTCCCAGCTTCTCAGAAATACTGTCAGATTACGAATATACAGGCTAAACCCCATAAGTTTGTATCCACAAATGAAACTTTGTCACTTAAGCTTTATCCACGATCAGTCACAGTAAGTTCCCAAAAACCTAGTTCATAAGGTGCAGTGTCTCTCCCAGAGCTCTAGAAGTTACTGCTTACATAACACACTCTTCAACATATCTCAATATTCTGAGAAAGCAAAGATAGATGACAGAACTGGGTGTGTTTACACTTACTGATTTATTTGGTGAGAGGATGTGCTGTAAGTTGTGAAGCAGCTGGAGTTTCCTACAGGCTGATGATGGTTTCATGCCCAGGTGTGTTGTATTGTCTTATCCCAGATGGTAGAACACATATATCTGAGAGCAGGTCAGAGCTGCCTAGGCTTTGAATAACTGGATGTGGTGTATTCTTTTAATTGCTGCGTTTCCCACAGAGCAATCCGGAAGCCTTCCCAACCTAATTAATTTTGGCTATGAAACATCCAACTGTAGCTGCAAGCAAAACCATGTATATGCTGCACTTGACATAACCCCTGCCTTGTTTGTCTTCAGTGTCAGCTGCTTGACTTTTTCATCTGGGAGCTGGTAAAGGACTGGTTTATTTTAGCAGTGTCAATTATGTTTGTTACAGAAGGAACATCTGTGTGGTATGAGAGATCCTCGCACTGGAGTCCACAGTACTTCACAATACAAATCATTTTAGGTGTTATACAGATCCAGACCTGTTCAGTGCCCAATAGTACTATCTCTGCTGCCATGCAGTGTGTTCATACTTGTGAATTCAAATGTATGCAGTCTATTAGATGATGAAGGGTATATGCCATTCCTGCTGCCTCCCTCACAGAATTTCAGCTTCCAGAGGGAAGTTACTGAGCATATGAAACAGACCAGCAAGCAAGCAAGCAGGGAAATCAGTTCCCTTAACTTGAGAAGTTTAGCAATTGAATATATAGTCTCAGCACAGGAAACATGACTCAAGCCAGCCTGAGGGAGAGGAAATATAAGAGAAATGTGGAATAGTGATCAGCTTCTTCCCTGAGGATTTATGTGTTCTAATACATGTTTTCAAGGCAATTGATGGCTAGTTGTTCAGGTCACCTACTGGCAACATTTTATAGATCGGAAAAAAATTCTGATGTGATTGTTCTGTGACTTTGCAAATGTCAGTTATGTTAAGGAACCGCAGGGGTAAGGAGTATTCAAAGAACAAGTCATGCTTAATTTTGGCTTAATAAAATGTTTTATTTAATCAAGGAGAAAACATGGTTAAAACAAGACAGAGTGTGTGGCAAACAGTATGAGTAATCAGAGGGGTTTTATTCCTAAAGCAAAACTTTCACTATTTTTGACTAAATCTCAGTTTGAAGTGTACTGTTTACCTAAAAGTCTCCCCTCCTCTTAGTTTTACTCCTTTCCATGTAGTTTTACTTCTTTCCATGTAACAAGAACACTTTGAGTCACAGCTGTTTCATTGGAAAAACCTCCTCAATTTCTATGCAAAGAAGTAAATCTGTTTAAAACAGCTTCAGTGGTAGATTAAACTAATCTATTTCACTTTGTACAGAAATGGACTGGAAATTAACGTGATTGGTCATGGCACCTCAGCTGTGAGGCTGGTAACAAGCAGCTGTGAGGGATAATTTCATAAATATCTCAACTAGAGGTATAAGAGCATTTCTGCTTGTGCTCTGACATATGAGAAGTCCTGTAATCTCTTAGTATGTGGGCTATTCACAGGGAATATGAATGTATTTGTCTCCATATAATTAATTTCACAGACCTATTATGAAAGTGGATTGCACCTTGCAAATGACTGTGGATATTTGGATACTTAAAGAGAGCTTCTACAATAAAATACCTATGGCCACAAATAAAGAACAAGTCAACAAAAAGGATTGTAAGTGGCAGAGAATAAGATTTATCTGTTAAAAAAAAAAAAAAAGAAAAAGCTCTTCCAGGCAAAAACTTACTGAAAGGACTGTGATAGCATGAAGCAAGAAAAGCAAAAATCAGTGAGTGATATTCTATCAGCTGTTGAATATGCTGTTTGACTATATGGTAAAATGAAGACCTGAAGGGCATGTCTCAGTTATCATCAGATAATTGTCTAACCACAGATGCCTACTGATGTGAGATGCCCCAAGACATCTTCCCTGGCTTTTCAGCTGCTCCTTCTAAAGGGTGCAGACCTCCCATGGTTCATGTATTGTTTTTACCAGCCTCATGTAGTTATCTTAGAGACTCTATGACATCTAAAGCAGTACATAGCATATCCATTTAAGTATCTGAGCTGAACTACACCCATATGCATCTGCAAGGGAGAAATACCAGATTAAACTAGTAGGGAGAAATGCAAAGTAAAAGACTTCTGGATTTATGATCCTGGCAATGATTGAACTTTGGTAAATGTTTTATCTGAGTGATGACTCAGCCCTCAGCGAAATGACCTGAACCAGATTTAGGATTGTCTTTTCTGTGGAAACAGTCCAGGATTCTACAGTCTGTTATTGTGAGCAAATATTGCAAAATATGAAAAACTAAAATGAGACTATGAATTTCCAGCTGTGTGATAAAACTCATTTGGTTTGCTTAGTACATGCACAAAACAAAAGTCTCTAAAAGCTTGGCATACGCAGTTTGAAACAAATGCTAAAAAAATTAAATTTCAGAACAAATAGAAGATATAGTCACAGCTATCTTACAGATAAAAGCAGAAGCAGTGACATGCACATGGTCCCCATTAACATGCTACTAAATTGTTTATCTTAAGGTGTTAATTCTACTTTTAACATTAAAAAAAAAAAGATTACTGGTGGTGACTAAAAGTTATTTTATAAGCAGGAACAAATTAGTTGGTAGAATATGCAAGTAATCATGTAGTCCATTCCCTCTCAGATATCTTTAAATGATTCCTGACAGACTTGCCTAGCTTGCTTCCTAATGATGGAGGCTACACAGCCTTCCTAGTCACCTACTCCAGTACTTCACTGGTCTTACAATTCAAAAATGTGTATGGCTGTATAGAAGTAGACATTGTATCTACATAAATTCAATCTTCTCTTCACTGCAAACACTGAACACGTTCCACCACTTAAGGCTATGAGACAACTAGTACAAGTACAGAAGGATTAGTGATCACACTTCCCTAGGGTGCATAACTACCCACACCTATTAATTGCATTAAGGAATTATTTTGTCAGTAGGTAAATCTTAACTCTTTTATTCAGTAGTCATACCAGTGAATATCTGCCTTAAGTGACCTTTGCTTAAGTTACCATCCTTCACATTTGCTGAGAAAAGTTTGAAAGAAATGCCTATACTTACAAGATTGTTGTATTCTTTTAGAAAACAGTAGTTTTGAAACTTCCTAATTCAATCTATGTATCTATCTATTTATCTATTTAGACCACTTGAGACACGTTGGAATATGTCTCAAATTCCACATAAAATGTTTGACAACAATAGTTAATAAGTGTCTTGAAAATAGAAGGTTTAGCTGTCTTGCAAAGTTGCTATAACACCGGGACATTTTTTGTGGACAAAATAGCATTATACCAGAACGTAAGATACTATATGGAGCCAAATATGTGTGGTTGGATTTAGATCCACAGTGAATGTTTTGTAAACTATTGAATCAATCTGGCAATCTGAAAAGTTCTTCTTCTCCACTGAATCTGGAGGAATTTGGTAAACTGACCAACTTATATTAATATAATAATATTAATTATGCTTATATTAATATGATAAGCATTAACTGCAAGAGCATTTAGTTATTCCATTCACAGGTAGGAACCTACATTTAGGTGCCCACAATTTGGAGCTACATCTTATCTCTAGTGTGTGGATATGTACATCTGAACTAGTCGCTAGATTGTTCAAGGAGTTCATGGAAATAATGTGCAAAGAAAAACTAAACAGGTTAAAAAAATAATAAAAACAACAGCAGCAACAACAAAATCAAAATTGCTTTAACTGTACTTATTAAAGGCACAAAACAGAGCAGGAAGCATTACTTTTGTTTCTGTTTTAAACCTACGAATTAATTCTTCTATTTCACTTACTCACTCTTGTTATGTTATTATACAAACACTTTTTTACTTCAACATTAATTATGCTCCATTTTCCTATTTTTCCATTTTAGGATTTTTTTCTGTATATATTTGATTGTTGAAATAAATACATGGATATACAAAGTGAAACATAAATGAAACTCCAGGTAGCGAATCCATGCAATTATTATATAAATGTTCTACTTTAGAGCACTTCTACAGCAGAGGTAGAAGGTAAAGGTTGGCCTTTCATGTCTCTTGGCTGAACTGAATTTTAAGACTAAATTCTATTACTTTTCTATTTCACAAATGCTAATTGCTATGAAAATACCTTAAAAAAAAATCACTTTCTTTGTACTACATCTACTTTGATAGCTGAAAACCTTTGCTGCAGCTTAGGATTTATGCTCTTTTGGGACAAATAGTTCCTTAAGGACAAGATTCTTTGGCCTCATGGTAATATGCACTGAGGTTTGGTGCAAAGCTTGCGCATGACATTTCAGTTTGGACCAATATGGTTATAGCCTTACTGGCAAAAAATAGAGAAGACACCTCAGGATGGAAAGAAAAAAATAGCTGTGTAAACCCAAAACTGTAACTGTATGAGCCAGCTTTCATTCAAATATAAGCTGTATGTGCAACATAGTAATAATGTATTCAGGTAATAATGAATTCAGTGTGTTTGCCAACATGAAGCAACAGGTTGGTTCAGCCAGCATGCATTTAAGGTGCATGTTGCTAGGTCTACCTGATGTAACGCTGATCCTGACAACTTCAATCAGGTCTGTGTTAGTTCCACTGCTATCATACTGCACTCTGTTATGCCGTGTAAGCATGGCTGATGTTTCTTTCTAGCAAGCAAGCATTACTTGTTTCTAAAATCAAAGGTAATGTACTTTCACATCCTTGGGTTTTTGCACTACCATCTTGCATTTATGTTTATGTTCCAACTTTATATAGTCCATAAACCCTGTTTGTGCTATGAACTATTTTTATGCACCAAAATTCTTGGTTTTTTATCATTGATGATGCCCTCGTAATAGCAAATTTGGGTTTGTTCTTTTTTTTTTTTTTAAATGTTAAAATATGAAGCTGAGTCAGATATTTCATACTTAATATACTCTTAATTCAGCTAGAATATACTGAATCTCCTGTACTGATATGGCAGTAGGAAACCACACTATAGAATATAACACAAGAATACTGTGTCAAGTAGATGCTGCAGAGAAATATTCATACCATAATACAGAAGGGGATTTACTTCTTAAATATTAAGATGAAAATCAATATAGCTTCAGCACTAAAAGCCAATTACTAGAGAGAAGAAATACTTTACATAATTAATCCTTTGTCTCTGCTCTTCTATAATGTTACAACTGTTTGGGCAATATTACAGATTCATGAAGAAAAAAAAAAGCCCAGGGAGGTGTATAAACTCATATCTTTTATACCTTGTATTTCACAAGTACTTTCACGCTGAAATAAGCAAGTTGGTGCACCTAAAGGTAGAATGAGGAACATGATCAGATAAAATACCTCTTCTACAGACAGCAACATTATGTCTAAATATCAAGAAGCTGATACTTGCTATCTCCTTAATGCTTCAGAATCTGTAATCATGACAACCTCACCTATCATTAAAATAAATACCTAACTTTCATATGACACAATGTGTCTAACATCAGCAGGATTCTTTAAGGAGGGTTGTTTTTATTCTCAAAATCTGTGAGAACCTAATCCATGGTTATTGTATGCTGTCAGGTTAACAGTTTCTATATGTTCCCATTGTTCACTTTTTAGCTTTTTAGTTTGTCATTAGTCATAAGAAATTAAAGCTACTGCTGTGTTTTAACTTGAATAAACCCTCCTGTTTTGATACACACTTTGGAAGCCAAACATTGTCTCAAAGGAAATTTTACAGTTGAGTTGCTTGCAAAGCTGTCAAATAGTAGAATGGTACATTCGTAACAAAACTTGCAATAACCGTAAAAGAAAGGATAATCTTGTGACAAGGATAAATTAATAAAATGGAAAAATCCTAGTCAATAAAATACTGTTCCCACAAAACAAAAGTTTTGTAATTAAAAGATATGTTTTCTGCTCAGAATATGGATAGCTAGACAGTAGAATTTTTTAGAAAATAATGCATCAAAAGAACAGTAGATTTTTATTTTCTTTTTAGCAAAATATAAATGTATACAGCTGCTCTCTTTAAGCATTTGACAGCATGCAGTGGTGTGCTATACTCAACCAATAAAAGCAGGTATAATGTGAATAAAAATACAAGTATACTTTGTGTCTAATCCTTTCTCAAAGAGTACTGTACCTCCTTTTAAAGCACACCTAGTGAATTCTATATACTAGTCTTTTTTTAGTATCTTCAATGCCTTTGATTTACAGTGAATATTAATTTATTGAGAAACAATGTGGTGCTTTTCTCTGTGACTGTCTTGCTCTAGCTGCCTGTGAACTCTTAATACATGCTTAACAGAGTTATATGTAGAATAGCCCTGAGATTAACTTCATGTAATGCTTCCGACAAGTCTGAAAAGACAAAATTTTGGCTTGTCTTTCAACTAAGAATTAAGTAAACTGAGATTGGAAAGCAGGATTTAAACAGAGCCCAAGTCTGACTCATCATTGACCTTATCATATGAGCAGCAGAAGGTGAGTAAACATGATCATATGGCCCCTCTCTGTGCAGAAGATATTTCAAATGGAAGTGTCTTTGCACAATATAATATTGCTTGTTTGCTGAAAGAAAATAAGATTCTATAAAAGGAGACAAAAAGAAAAGCAATTCTGCTCAAGATGCAGTGTTTTTCCTTAGTCCACAGGACAGTCACCTGTCAGACTTTTCTGCAGGATGAATTTTCCTTTCCAGCAGAAAGCATGGCACACAGATCTGGAAGAACTTACTCTAAACCCTAAATGGTATTCCCTTAATCACAACGAGATGGCTGACTGGTTTATGTCCGTTCAACTATGATGCAGTCTCCTGTCTTTGTTTCTCAATATGATAAAAGGTTTTCATAATGCATCCCATAGTGTTAGTGTAGGCTCTACCACTGTGTTCTGTATTTTGCACCCCAGAATGGACTCTGGCAAATGTCAACAAAAAAACCAAGCAAACAAAACCTTCTTTTATCCTCTGGTCTTTTTCTTTCAATAGAACTTAAATGCCACCTTTTATACAAGCAAAACTGAAGACAACACTGTCATTAAAAGATGCTGTCTGTTGCAAAGCTCATGTGTTCCGAGATAAGCAAGAAGACAATTAAACAAAATAAAGTTGTAAAGGAAACTATGGGGAAATTTAGCATGAAAATAAAGTGCAATGCAGAATCCCACAAATCAGATTCCTAATGGAGTTCATTATCTCTTCAGGGGAAAAGCTATACAAAACATTTACACAGTATGCTGAATTTTCTCTCTGTAAAGATACATATATTGCAAAAGCCTCATTTATTATACAAATATCTGAGGCTATCAGAAGTCTCTAAAACCCAACTTGGCTTTGGCAGCAAAATAATTTCAGAGCTCTCATCTTTTAACAGATATAAAGATAGTAGAGACTTGTTATTGATTCCATGACCAGCTCAGTCTCATCTAAAACAAATACACAACTCCAGCTTTATATTACAAGATGGTCCTTCCTTGAAATGCCTACAGACAAAAACTAATCTGTTTTCTGGCTCAGGTAGAAACTACTTGGTGGCAGATTGCAGAGCCTCCAAGTTCATTGTGATAAATGAGCAAAAGGAGGTGCCCTATCAACATGAAGATACAGCCTGTAAAGCTCAGTTGCATTGCCTAATAAAGATGTCCAGTTCTCTTTCGGCTACCATATCCTCCCTGATCCTGGGCTGCCACTCCAGAAGGACAGAGGCCTCCTGTATCTTATCTGACAGCTCCTTGTGGGATCCTGGGCACCTTAATGAATGTCAAACCACACCAGATTCTGTGTGTGGTCAACTGTATCGATACCTTCATTGTTCAGGATCATCGATTATCAATCAGTTCAGAATCAGCTTTACCTCCTTTTATGATAGCAGTCTATAGGAGATGGGACAGAGAGTAAAATGAAAAGCTGAGCCAACACATTCTGAAATACAGTGGGTGTTGAATCTGCAAGTGAAATGCTGGCATCATGGAAAAACCCTGTTTGATTTCAGCAGAGTGTGAATTTCATCACCGCTTTAATGAGATAACTAAAGAGCATTACATTAAACACATCTTTTGCTCTTCACAGATGTAGGCTTCAGACTCATTTTTACTTATCAATATTTAACCTATCCTTGTTTTATCATTTCAGAATATGTTTTTACTGGATGTAGTACTAAAAAGAAGTCTAAAATATGGGGTGGATCATAAAGTGAATGCCAGAGAGAAAAGTAATATTTAAATTTGAAAAAAGTTTATTTTTTTTTAACAAAGTGCTATTCACACCTCTTTTTCTTACATCTGTGGTTGTAAGAGCGTACATTGTTTTACCATGATAGCTTGCTACGTCATAGTAAATAAGTGTGAGTTTAAGGAACACTATACCACTTGATTTTGATATTACAGCAGCACAGGGACCCTAGCAATTCATATGTATAATTTTCCTTTTGTTCATTGTTTTTAACAAACTTGCATATATAGCATTGTCAGCTCTCATGCTGTTGTCATAAATCTCTTAATAGCTGATGTTTTACATAAATATCTAGCTCTTGAAAGTAATGAATATGTAAATATCTCAAATTTCATGGAAGACAAAAAGCGTTTAACCTTTGTGTAATATTTACAGCTCTGAAGACATAAGTAGGTCCCACCTCATAAGGAAGAATTACAGCCTTTTTCTAACTCACAAATCTCATGATTTTTCGACATTTGGGGTCAGGAAATATGCATGTTTGGGCAGTCTTCCTCCATATCATAAGAAATGATTCTATGATCTATTTCAGTAGGATTCTGACTTAATTCTTCTTTCCTGGATTCCTTCTTTCTCTACTGGTAATTAATTTCCCCCCCACCTTTTCCCACTTCCCCTCACTTGCCCCTCTTTACAATTTTCGTTTAGTAACATTTCAAAAACTTGATTGGAAGCCAGTATCCACTTCCACAGAATTATTCATCTTACATTCACACTGATGTTACTAAGATATGGAGCATATCATGTGAGATGACAGTTCAGAGAGAATGGGAACTCCCAAACAACTTCTTATCCCTCTCTGACTTTTTATCAGCTTATTGGTATTCCAACCTCATTGGTCCATGGAGATATTTTTCTAATTCCCATATGTCTTGTACTTCAAAAGTGATTAAAGCTTTCGTAACCAATAAGCTAATAAATTGTCTTCTGTTTTTTTTTAAAATTCATGACAGTAGACTTTATTCCCCATAGAAACTTGTTTGAAATGTACATGATAAATTTTAAAGATGACCAGGTAACTCTTTAGAACTTAGGTTTTAAATCTTGTAGTAGTAATAATAATAATAAGTCCAACAAATTAAAAAAAAAAAACTTGTTGTGCTCTATTCTCAGGTGCATTGTGTATAAACCAACAGAAAAAAAAAAAAAAAAAAGAAGCAATCCAGCAGCAGGGAATTTGCAATACACAGAATTACACCAGAATCATTTTACTATAGATCGTTATTGGCCATAAAAAGAGAATAAAACTCAGTAAAAGGGAAAATGTAAAAAAAAAAAATAATCTTATGAATATTTTGTGTGTGTGCCCTTTTATGCAGTATCATTAAAATTTTCAATTTTAGACAACTGAAATGACTAAGGAAAACTTCATTTTCTTGTGGGTCAACACTTTTTTTTCTAGCCATTTTATTAGATACAATATCTAGACTATTATGTAGAAAGGGCTTCTGCTTTGTCAGGTAATATATTTAAGCAGACAAAGGAGTAATATCTAATTTTATATTCCTGTTGCTATAAATGAATGCATACATACATATATATATACACATATGTATATAAGCACAGGTGATCTTTTTTCAATAGTATTTCAAGGCATCAAATAATCTGGGAAGACTGTTTTCTTTACCCTTGACTTGTGTTAAGTATTCCACTCAGGTTAGGGAAGACGATTGTCTGATTGCCTGCTCTATTTTTCTTTGCCAGAACAGATAGAGTATGCTTATCTATTAAAAGCACTCCAGAGCTACATTTAGCTTGGATACCCGTGGAGCTTGTCAGCACAGGTTCTCACACAGGTCACTGGCTGCTGGGGCAGCCTCAAGAACAGGATAAGAAGCACTATTAGATATATTGAAACACATATCTCTGTCTTTCTTACCATCATACTTATACAAAGGCCTTTGGAAAATGAAATAGAAAAACTTTTTAGATAAATTTGATGGTTTTTTTCCCACTTTTCTAATTTTTGTGGGGTTTGATAGAATTATCTTTATTCTTGAATTACAGAAAGATTTAAAACCTTTGTAGTGTTTGGGATACTTATGCATCACCTCCAGTTCTTGCTGGAGAGGTGCTTGGTTCAGAAAAGGAAGTTCATAGATACAGATAAGTAATTGACCACCTAAATTAAAGGGGGAGTGGAAATAAGAGACATCAGAGGTGATCTGCCATCAAATCATAGTATGACTGTAGGGTTTTAGAGGTTGTATTCAGTTGTGTTAGCATAGGTGCCTACTGAATTAGGACATCTGAGAAGGTTGTTTGGATATCATCTACTACAGATCTGCGCATGAGACCTATGGTTTTCTAGACATGGAAGCTAGGTGGGAGAACTCTCAATGCTTAAAAATGTGTGAGACACCTATATTCAAGAAACTAAATGCCTTCCCACCGCCCTCACCCTACCCCCGCTAAGTTTTGCTTTTCATTCTTGTACTGTTATTTAATGGATTACCCTGGGCTCAATTCAGGTGCCCACATAAAGATGATCGTCTTCTGATGATAATCGATTCTGCTACAGATTCTGTGTCACAGTAGATAAACTTATTCAGCTGTCTCATCTTCTCTAGAGCATCTCAGATAACACTAGGTGCTTCTGTCTAGGTAGCTGCTCCAAGCTTCTGTGTACACCTATCAATAGACTGTCTTCCATAAAGTAAATGTTGCGAAGCTACAGGTATTTTTTTTTTTTTTTTTTTTACTATTGTGTAAGATAGTTTCTACCATTCTGAACCACTCTTGCATAACAGTAGGTGCAGCATATTGCACTAAATTCCCGTGATTCTGGAACTTCCAGATTCTTTCTTAACTAAATGTTTTTATTACCCTTTTGTACAGAAATTCTACATGACAACCAGAATTGCTATGTTACAATGTAGAGATCAGTGTATACATGTTTCTATTTTCAGGATATACTTGAAATAACACAATGTTTTTGTATCATATATGCCTGCTGTTTTAAACCCTTGACCTTATATATAGCAAAAAATAGCTATAAATTTATGCATTAATGTACTTTTTGGCACTTTCCTTTTAACATAGCTATCTTACTTCCACACTGTTCAAGTATCAGAGTGTACCAAAATTCAGTTGTACATAAATATTTATCCATATAGCTATAAACCATAGCAGATGTGCCATTAGTCTGTGCTGCATAACCTTGGTCTCAGACAATCACCTAAAAAAGATTCAGTAACTTGCTAGTATACATCACACAGTGCCTGGTTATCATCTGAATGACAGTCCCTCATGTTATGTGTCTGTTTCTTGATTCATTAAATATACTTTAGGAACATTTTCACAAACTAAAATTTCATTAAACAGACACTGGAAAAAATATGATTAAATAGAAGCAAGTGGATCTTCACTGTCATAATTTTGGAGTAATTTATTTTGAAGAGCTAGCTAGTTTAACCGCTTTCTTCTGTCCTTTACAAACCAAGCTTCCTGGAAACATTAGCACTATTGTTAAATTTTTAGTATAAAAGTATATTTTACATAGCTGTCCCATCTCATTTGAGGCACTAAATTTGTACCATCTTGGTTTACGCACTAAATTAGAGATAGACATCTTCTAACCTTCTTATTTTTAGGTAAGTCTCCTCAGGAAGTGAATACATTGCCTTCTGCAAGTGCTTGTCTTTGTAAGATGAATAGGTGGCTAAGATCACCTAGCCTTCAAAGTGTTGGTTTCAAGCTGGTGCTGTGCTTAGAAATCTAGGTAGAGAGAGTGATTGTGCCTGGCCCACTAAATTAAAAAGTGGCCAGACATCAGACCTGGAGCTTGGAGTCAAGTGCAAACAGGCTTGATTCATCCACAGTACTATCTTCTACCTACTCTGCTTAGACCTGTTTTCTTCTATAACAGTTTTTTCTTCCAAGAGGTAGGTCAGAGTGGTGATCCAAAATAAAGAGAAGTGAAGAGTTAAGCATCAAATATGATTGTCCTTGTTTTGGCTGGGATAGAGTTAATTTGCTTCCTAGTAGCTGGTGCAGTGCTGTGTTTTGGCTTTAGTCTGAGAATAATGCTGATAATACACTGATGTTTTAATTGTTGCTGAGTAGTGCTTATCCTGATCAAGGACTTTTCAGTCTCTCATGGTCTGTCAGGAAGAAAGTGAGGAGGGAAAAAAGAAAACAGAAAGAAAAAAAATTTCTTTGCATTTATCTCCTCTCTATCTCCATTTTTTTCTACCAGGAAATTAGAAGTAGGGAATAGCTGATTGTTGATCTTTTTGTGGAAAAAGATGATTCAGGGGACCTCCTACTTTCCTGCCTACTCAAAACTTATTTGAAGATATTATTTTAAACTTAAGTTTCACAGCAAAGTTTTATTATTTATTATAAAGCAGCTATCATGTGCTGGACATGGTATTTGGAGATGTAGAGGAAGAACTCTATCACACTAATGCTTACAATCAACCTTGCAATAAACTAATAAAGAATTAAAAGAGAGCTACTCACTAACTAGTAGGAAAAATGCTGAAAACTTCAGAACTTGAGTACTGCATAGTATGACACAGAAAGAACATAAGGTTTACAGGGCTATTTCTGTCTCCTGGACCAAAGATTCTTGCCATACTTCATATGGTTGTTGATGTATCCTTCCATTTCTCTATAGTTTTCCCTACCAGCTGACAGACTGTAAGGTCAGCTGGAGGATAGATGCTTTTTAAATAGTATGTAAAGCAGCTTTTGTGAAACAGTGTTTACTATAATAAATTAAGAACATCTAATATTTTTCCTAATCAATATAGTATACATTAATTTAAAACATGAATTAATATTAATTTCAAATAAAAACTAAAAACCAGATAAACTAAACATATTAAAATGTGTTTAAGAGAGCAAGTTGCATAACCTTTATCCCATGGGCTTTTCAGGTCATCAGGTCCTCATGGGATTTTTAAATTCCATTTATCACTTAGCAATTGGATTTTGGTAACAGTGACTTATGTTATCTCTTTTTTTGAGCTGTTTTTTTTTCTTTGTGGGGTTTTTGTTGTTGTTGTTTTTGGTGGTGTTTTTTTTGTTTTGTTGGTTGGTTAGTTTTGTTTGTTTGTTTACTTTTTCTCCCATGCAACACTTACGTTATCAGTCTGGGAAGTGAAATCTGTGAGACCTAAATCTATTTGAATCAGCAAAGGAGCTTGAGAAGTGTGCAGTATGATATCTGAAAGTTTATAAAGTAGTCATGTAGCAATAATGTTTTATCTAAATAGCACCTCCAGTAAGTGATATTAAACATTTAAATTTGGGAAATGTAGCTACGGTAACAATACACAGATGTGAAGAACAGTAGTCCTCTTCATTTCTCCCGCAACATATGCATCCTTCAGAAAAGTACAGGCAAAATGCTACCACACCAGAACAGCAGCAACCATTGCTCTAGGAATTGCTCTAGGAATGTGTTTCCTTTACAGAAGGAAGAGGTTAGTCTTCTAAAGGGTACATTCAAAACAGGCTATGTACATAAACTCTGAAGACACAATTGAAAAAAATTGTTAGAAGAGTGGAGAGACATTACATAGCAAGAGATTTCTAAACTTATTTTTGAAAATCTTAATCCGTTATGAATAGATGTGATCTGAAATGCTATGCAAATATTTATATGACCCAAGTAACAAAGTCTTTATTCATGTTTTTGTTTCTTCTCCTGACATACATCTTCTTGATTCCTTGTGACCTGTACTTTATAAATGTCAGATCGTAGTTTCCGGTATTCTAATGTCAGAAAAATGTTCATCTTCTACAATAACACTCAACTAGAACAGTGTTCATATTGAATTGTAGAGGATGAATAATTCATACAGTCCAATCTAATATTTTCTTTTTTCCTTGGCATTAGATGATAATTTTGCACAGGGTGTAATTAATGATTTCTATGATACTGACATTCCAGGTCGTACTTGGCAATAGCTAGAAAATATATAAAAACATGCTTTCACAATTAATTTAATGGAGTAGGTACAGTTTGTCATTCTTACGGTATATGAAATTGTGCCTCATATGTTTATGGTTTCCCCAGATTCTTAGAAAACATTCAGTAATGCTAGCATGGAAATATAAGATGAAAGATTTCTTAATGTGTCATCAGAAGACTTCTACAGTCTTGGCATTTCCACATTGTTTGTGGAAGGTCTTCCAGACTGGTAATTTCATTTTATGTCTGGGTATGTTGCCTTTTCCCTTTTGCATAATATTTCTATATAGTATGCCATATACCTAAAACCAATGTCCAAGACTGAACTGAAGGATACCTATTATGAAATACTAATAATAATCCTATTGAAGTGGATTGATCTTTGCCACTGTTTTAAAATTAGTCAAGATTTCAAGATTTTGTTCTGTTAGACATTCTGCCATAGATTTTGTACATAACCTTGAGAACCATATTGGCTGTGCACATAGCCATGTGCCTATTGTGCTCATTTCTCTTTATTAAAATGGTTACAAATGCATGTACCCAAGAAGGTGTGTGACTTTGGGTTTTTAACATTCATTGACATTGAACTGCAGCATCAGAAGTGGTCATTCCAAGGTATGATGGCTCCTTTTCTTTTGAGGAATTATGAAATCCTGTAGCAAGGTGCCTTGGTTTTGGCTGGGATAGAGTTAACTTTCTTCCTAGTAGCTGGTGCAGTGCTGTGTTTTGGCTTTAGTCTGAGAACAATGCTGATAACACATCAATGTTTTAGTTGTTGCTAAGTAATGCTTACTCTGATCAATGACTTTTCAGTCTCATGCTCTGTCAGTGAGGAGGGGCACAGGAAGCCAGGAGGAAGCAGAGACAGGACGCCTGACCCAAACTAGCCAAAGGGGTATTCCATACCACAGCACGTCATTCCCAGTATATAAATGGGGTGGAGTTACCTGTAAGGGACTGATTGTTGCTCGGGTCAGGCTGGGCATCAGTCAGAGGGTGGTAAGCAATTGTATTGTGCATCACTTGTGTTTATTGTCTTTTTCTTCCCTTTTCCTCTTAGTTTTGAATCTTTCCTTGTTACTTTCCTATTATTAGTATAAGTATTATATTGTACTTTATTTTAGTTATTAAATTGTTCTTATCTCAACCTGTGGATTGTACATTCTTTTGATTCTTCACCCCATCTTGCCCAGGAAGAAGGGAAGAGGGGATGGTGAGTTAGCAGCTTGTGGCTGGGGTTAAACCATGACACAAGAACAAAACCTGATAGAAGTTTACGTGGGTTGCTGTGAGATTGCATTATCACCTGCAGTTTGATTGCCCCTACCACAGGACACAGTGGGTGTGTGGGGGCAAGAAGCTTGGGTGGTAACTGCTTCAGGTGACCTAACATTTTATGATATTGAATGTATGTTAATTAGACTGAGTTGACACTTTTACTGAATACAAAATTGTACCGCTTGTTTGTTTGTTTGTTTGTTTGGGGTTTTTTTGTTTGTTTTCTCCAGGACACTCAGAATAGGCTTAGCAGCAGACACTTGAAAACATCAGATTAAAGCTCTTGAAGAATATCTGTCATCAGCAAGTTCAGACAACCTTGAGGTTCAGTGATAGTTTTACTCTACTTCCAGTTCTAAACCCATTTCAGTCATCTGATTTTCGTGTTCTGCTAATAAATCCCACTGGCAGAGTTAAGAATTGTGTTCTAAAACACACTTCATTATTATTCTCTAAAGCTTTTTCCTCTGGGAGGTGGCAGTGGACAGCAAATTTTCCTCAAGATCAAATCCTGTTGTGTTGCATAGGTCGGACAATCATCTTGGTTTAGGGAGTGTCACTGATGGTCATCTTTTTCTTTCTGGAGATATTTGTCTTCCAGAAGTCAACCCCTTTCTGAGCTAGAGTCAACCTATTAGTGATTGTCATCAGAATGCTGCTAAACTAGCTCAGGTCTGCTATCTTCTTGTTTTATGAACTATGATGTATGAAATGTAATTCATGACAGAAAGTCTAATGATTTAGGGCTAGAACTGCTTTGATGGTTTCCAAAGTAATTTATTTGCAAGTTGACTTACACTATTATTAAACTATAGAATCTCAGAATTTATTTGGTGACAAATTCTCCAGTCTTTATTCTACCCTCAAGAAAAATACTGAGCTACCATACTTTTTCTTACTTCTCACATTGCACGCAAACTACAGTTAATTAGATAGTAATTATTTATATTAGAAGAGAGTCTAAGAAGAAAACAGCTTTAGAAGACTTGTGGTAGTTTAGACAATAAATGAAAAGCAAAGGTGTTATCCTGGGAATCATAACTTTTAGCACTCTGCTTGATATAGCAATACTTTCTTTTAAAGAAATGTTGAAACCATGCAGAGAAAATAAATGTATTATTCCAGTGTAGAAATAAGTTTGGTTAGATTTTGCATTACTAATTAATGATACTTTTCCCTCCATTTTGAGAAATCTTTTATCCTGCCTTACAGTTCAGAATAACAACAAATTTAAAATGTAGTCCTTTTTTTTTTTTTTTTGTTTTTCAATCAAACAAACATAGAGCTGGGTGGGAACCAGCAAAATTAGCCTTAAAAGATGTACTGTGCATATACTGTGCATTTTGGGCACTTTTTTGCATCTAAGATGCAATTTGAAGCCTGACATAGGATCAAAATGTTTTTTGCCTGTGTGCAACCCCATTAAAACCTGAGTTTGGAGAAACTTGCCTGGTTAGGCCTGCAAGAATTGGTTTACAGTGCCCAAAGTCGAAGTACTCACTTCCTAAATTTCCTAACTTTATAAATCTAATGAATGTGCCTAATTTAGCACTGTATGTGCTCTAAGATCCCTCTATTGTCACAGAAAAGAGACAGACAGCTCTGAGTGATTTAGAGTTTATTTGGATTATTTTTCTCTATATTCTGCAGGAGATATTATTTCAAGTGAAAATCATAGTGTTGTATGTAGTGTTTACATGCACTTTGCTAATGCTGATAGCTACTTGAGATATAGACAAGTACCCTTAGACTAGTATAGTATATCTAGATATGCATGATCCAGAAGACTGGATGTCTGAATGATGAGTATCTTCTAAAATAATAAAATAATAACTTTAAATTTAAATAAATAATTTATTTACTAAAATAATTTAGTTTATCTACAAGAACAAAAACAGATGAGGTGTATTTGCTGTCTGTAGATGTTTTGGAAAGCAAAAGAGGTAGACATTTCAGATAAGATTTATTTTGGTAGAAGAACATAAGGAAAACTAGGTTGTGCATAAGATGTATTTAAATGGGAAATTAGAAAAAGCTTTTTAACCACTAGAGTACTGTGGCTGTTACAACTTTCTAGTAAACCTTCTACTGTTTTTCAGAGGAGAAATAAATGTAGATAATAATGTAACTATATTTGAAGCCCATATGCATTATTGAGGCATGATTTCAGTACTCTCTGCCCTATAATCCAAAAACCTACAACTCTGTGTTACACTGAATATTTAACAAAGCAAATAATTTTTTTTCCACTGGCAACTTGATTTGTGATTTTAAATGTAGTCATTAGGCTATATATATGTATCTTTTACTAACTGCATTTTATACTTTATGTATTATATGTTATTCATTATAAAATTTTTATATAAAATAAACATATGTTTCTTCTATAGTATATCTGTCTTTTTTTAATTTTAGAAAAAATACTTTCTAGATTTTAAGAGGATAGCATATACACATATGTATGTATACACACATACAGATATGTAGACTTTCAGTGTCAAAGTCTTTTTAAGTGCAGAAAGGAAATTACTTGAGGGTGTATTGATATTAGTAAATTTGACCTCCTTTATCAATAAAAATCAGAGCTCATGTATGGATTCATTCTATTAAATAACACCAAGTGGAACTAAAAGTTAACCTAAACATGTGGACATAGAAGAAAACTGCTGTTCATTTTAATGACTTACTCAGAAAGTATACAGTCATGCCCTAACTGAAGGTCACAAACAGTCATGGGTAAACTTTTACATCTGTAAGATTTTGGTCACATCATCCTCATTTACTTTATTGATCATCCTGCAGACAGTCGTAAGAGGTGGACTGTGCAGAAAAATTCAAAACTACTTTGTAGCATGTTTGCTTTTTGTATTTTAACTGAACATTTAATAGCTAAAATAGCTCAGTGGGTATCATGAAGAACATTTCACATGCTGGTGAGCTTCATATATTCCAAAGTCTAATGGAAGGTACAAGAGAGGATAAAAATGTATTATAGATAAGGAAGTCTGATCAAAAAAGAAGTGACCGGTTCATTTTTTTTTTTTGTGAGGGATGCTCTGTGCCTACTGCAGAGAATATTTTGAGTTTTTCTATACATTTAAAATTATAAAATACTTTTTACTACTACTTTCCATTCAGCAAAGGTCTCAAAAAAAAAAAAAAAAGAAAAGAAAAAATGTTTTGTGTATCCACCCAGGAGCCCATTCTTGCTGTCCTGGCAAGTTCCAAGTATAACTGCTTTTTTTCCCAATAGAGGAGGGGAAAAAAAGTGTAGGCACAAATACAGAAAAAAGGCTTGATGACATGTCACATAGCAATACAGGTTGACAGTGAGAAAGGAAGTATTCCCCAGTTCATTAGAAATCTTTCTAAGCAACCTGTTCTATTTGAATATAGCTAGTCAATGAAGTCTGCCTAAAATTAATGTAACAACAGAAGAAGTGAATTGTAGAAATCTATGGCTTTGTTCTAAGAATGTGTCACCAGCCTCATAACATCTAAATTAAATATAGAGGCAGTCAGTTTAAATGTCCCAGCTGATCTCAACTACTGAAATAAAACAGAGACATAACAGGTTTCTAAGATACATAGAAGTCAAATGTTAAAAGGTGTTATGGGCAAAATACAGTACCCTGAACTGTACTTGGAAAAAAATGGGAAGACACAGAAAATATTGCAGGACTCGTGCAAGAGTCCTTTGCAGGCAAGACAGTGGTAGTAGCAGAGCAAGTGTATTTTGAAAAAAAAAATACAACTCCCGAAACATTCTGCGTAGTTTTCAGATGCAGATTTAACTACATTTGTATACGTCTGTAAGTGATCCACAAGTGACTCCAGTAGCATTTTGTAAACAAAAAAACCCCAAAGCATGCTTGCATCAAGACAACCTTTCTGATAAAAGCTGATTCAAATACTGAAAGTACTTCAAGTAATTAGACAAATTGACAAGAATAACTAACACTCTTCTGAAAAGATGCTTACTTATTGTTGTATAATTAGATATATGACCGCTCTTATTTCTGGGACAAGACCCAGGTAAGTTTGTTATATCCATATAAATGTTATGTCTGTTGCAGACATTCAGACAAGTTTGTGTTCAAACTATTGAAGTAATAATTTATATTACTTCAAACATGTCTTTATATTTCAGTGGGTGACCAGATATACAGACAACTCTGATGTGCAACTATTTAGGTAACAGTTTGTCCATTTACATCTCTAAAAATCCATGAAAAATGTCACATATGTACAACAAACCAGTTTAAACACCATAAAACAATTTATTAAAAAATAAACAACAAGAAGACAATTACATAACCCGTCCTTCAGAACTTTACACATCCTAAATATAGTAATAACTTCCTGCTGATTATGTGCAAAAAATTCTTCTTTTTAAATAAGTATTTAAAAAATTCACTTTACAGTTTCGTGTATATTCAATACAAAAAAATGGTTTTCAGCAGCCTCATTTTAAATTCACTTTACAGTTTCGTGTATATTCAATACAAAAAAATGGTTTTCAGCAGCCTCATTTTTGCACATCTAAGTTTTAGAATAAAATAAATAAAACTAGCTATTCTTTAGGTCGTCAAATGATAGTATCAACTAGTGCACTAGAAAGAGGTATCTGGAGGTTTCAAAAAATTATTCAAGTACTTTCTTTAAAAATTGCAAGCTTTTGGCTCTACCCCTTGTTTATATTTTAAAAAGACCTTATTTTTTCATATGTATAGCATTCTTCATTGGTATGTTCTTAATAAACCTGCTTATAAAAGAGCATCTTCATTTTTCAGATGAGAAACCTAAAGTACAGAATAATCTTTCATCAAGTCTCATATTTTATTACCAGGAAAAGTAAAACAAAAATTCTTGCAGATATCTTGATTTCTGTTCATCTAGCCTGACTAAAAAGAGCTCATTCTTTTTCCTTTGCAAATACACCAGTGAATATTAAATGAGGACTGAAATAAAATGACAACTCTTCATAACTTGAAGTATCTACTTTAAAAGACTTTCAGGTTTGAACATTGTTTTGAAGTGTATTTAAATTTCTTAATATGTTAATTAGTGAGTCCTGGTTGGTGATTATCTCTGCTCATTTTACCTAGGTAACTAGAAGTCATTGAAATGTTTCTTTCCTCAAAAAAATGCTGTCTCCATAGAGTAATTCACGTTAATTCATGGTCATTTGGCCTTTCAATCCATTAATTAAATTAATGAGACTTCACTGTTTTCACCCATGCACCCTTAATTAAAAATGCTGAGAGGGAGAGGGACACAAAGAAATAACATATGGTGTTATCAGTGTTGTGCCCAAGAGAACTATTTAATAACAGCTCAAGATAATTTATTGTTAATAAAACCTAGTCACTCTCTCAAAATGCATATGATAATATGGACAATCTGTAAATATTTTGTCTTAAAAAAATTGTTTACTGGTCTGCATCAGCCTTGATGACTAATGATTCATACCTCTCAGTAGCAGCAAGGAAGAATACTCAAAAAGCACAACTAAGAATCTGAATTTGATCATATCAGAATATGTTCTCATCAGAAGTAATGGTAACTAGCTGCATCACTTGTGTTTGTTGGGTTTTTTTTCCGTTTGTTTAGTTTTATATTCTCTCCCCTTGTTATTTCCCTTATCATTGTTATTATTAGTGGTAGTAGTAGTTTTATATTATACTTTAGTTTGACTGTTTTTATCTCAACCCATTGGGCTTGCATTCTTTCAATTCTCCTCCCCATCCCACTGGGAACAGGAGGGGAAGAAAGGGGAGAGTGAGTGAGTGGCTGTGTGGTTCTGAGTTATAGGCTAGGCAACACTGTTGATGAGTTTGGGGAAGCTAAAGCTCTGTGCACAATGAGTTAAGCATGTATTTTTGACATGTCTTCCTGACGTCTATTTAAGAAAATATTTACGCAACTTGGTTTCTTATCAGATCATTTTCTGAAGCTGTTGATGTAGCCTAAATAAAATACAAAATCTTAGAGACCAAAGGAATGAACTTAAACTATAATAACAGATACTTCCTTTTGCCATGAAAACAATAGGCAAATAAAGGTATTTGGTGCCTAGAATTCTGGGAAAGTGACATGAATGACTTCTCTTAAATTAATGGCTTATTCACTTCAAAGTTCCTGTGTCCTAAAAGAAATGAGTGTTCTGCATAAGTGCTACTCTAGTCTATAGTACACACACACAACCATCCGGAATAATTCCTGCTGGGAATCTACAAGGAGGCTGGTGTTGAAACCCTGCCTGAAGTACTCTTCAAGGAGTCTGCTGCATGAAAGTGAGCAGTGGCACAGCCCTGGAGATACTCAAATATGCAGTGGAACACGGGCAGAAAAAGAACAGCTAGAAACAGAATGTCTTTTATTCACAAACATCTGAATTATCTGTGTTTGCCAGTGGTTCCCTGAATGCAGCTGCAGCTAAAGGAATGTTCAAATTTCATTCACAAGATAAACTTAATTCTTGTTATCTCAAACCTGTATAATAAAGCTATAAGTCCTTCCTTTCAAGCACAGCACAATCAGCCATTTCTTAGTGGTCCTCATTCATACAGAATCATCTCACTCCCTCTTGGTAGGATTTCCCAGGTTTCGCCTTTTGGAAGTAAATTAATGCTCTGCAGATGGATTTTAGTGGCTGAATTCCAAGCTTTTTGTGTTCATTGGCAATCCATTATATCAGTATATATCCACAATAACTTAACACCATGACTAGTTTTCCCTGAATGCTTTAAATACTCAATGCTGTATTACATTTCTACTACTAAGAGAAAGGTGCAAGCTGGTCACTCAAATTAAATATATAATTGCATGGAATTGGGGAGACATTTTAAATAAATGAATCTGAATATGAAGGTAAATAATAACAGTTATAATAATCAATGCAAATATCTCTGTGGTGGGTACACTGCAGGGTGTTTTTTTCTCTCAAGCTTTTATTTAAAAAATTATCTGTATTACTTGAAGAAAAGTTGAAGTTAATGACAATTTTTAGAGCTGAATCAGAGGACAGTTCTTCACACTTCCAATTCCTTCACCAGTTTTCTAACAGTTGGAAATATCTAAATCTTGCTTACTATTTTCCATGCTTTCAAATAATAAAAATTAACAAAATCGGTGACAAAGTATGATTTTTTTTTTTTTTTCCAAAACCTGTGTGGGATTGTTCTCCATATCTTATTTACTTTCTATTACTAACATTTAATGTATCCTGGATAAAGAGACTTTCTGAAGATAATCTGTGTCATTACTTAATCCTAGATGTTTTAAAATTAAAACTAAACAATAATTTATTTAATTAGAATATTCTAAGATTATCTTCCTCCTTCCCAAAACTTTGTTTATTATTCTGGCGTTTCAGAGTGTATCTTTTTCCTACTGTCTTGAGTTCAGCATTAGTAGTCATTTTTCTCCATCTTAATAGCTGGTGCAGTGCTGTGGTTTTGACTTTTAGCCTGGGGACAGCGCTGATAACACCGATATTTTTAGTTGCTGCTCAGTAATGTTTACTTTGACCAAGGACTTTCTGAGTCTCATGCTCTGCCAGGTAGGAGGGGAAGCCGGGAGGAAGCAGAGACAGGACACCTGACCCGAACTAGCCAAAGAGGTAATCCATACCACAGCACATCATGCCCACTATATAAACTGGGGGCAGTTACCCAGAAGGGCTAGATCACTGCTTGGGTTGGGCTGGGTGTCAGTCAGCGGCTGGTGAGTGGTTGTATTCTCTTCCCTTGTTATTTCCCTTATCATTATTATTATTGGTGGTAGCAGCAGTGGTTTGTATTATACCTTAATTACTGGACTGTTCTTACCTCAGCCCGTGGGGGTTACATTATTTCGATTCTCCTCCCCATCCCTCCAGGAGTGGGAGGGAGGAAGTGGGGGGAGTAAGCAAGCAGCTGCATGGTTCTGAGTTGCCGGCTGGGCTTAAACCACAACAGCTACCCAGATCTATTAGCATTCTTCTGCTTTAGTTCTCTTCTATAATAAGAAGAAAGGACAAGAGAGCACCAGCTACTGCATAGGAGAGTCAGAAATGAACAAACAAGTACAGGAGGGAAGAAGCAGTTGCAGCAGCACCACCTAAAATTATCTTAAACTGTTATAGAACTGTATTTTCAGTTGCTTCAAATACCTCTATTATATACGTTTTATATCCACTTTTAATTGACATCTGGGGAAGCTAGACACATTAAAAGATTCTATTTCTTTGTTCTACGTTAATTTCTTTCAAACCCTTAACCAAGTCGTGGTTCTTTTTGAAACTTCATTTTACTTCTTTTAAGCAACAATTGCTTCCATTAGAAATGTTCACAACAACTAGGGAATGTCCTCTACAGAAACTTACTAATACATGTCCAGCCCCTGCCTAATTTGCATGATATTCAAAACAGGCCTCCTCATCACTTGTGGGTTTAGGATGCATTCTTTGAATTACAGTAGGAAAGCAAAAGAGAAATGAGAACATTAATTGAATTTGCTCTCAAGTATTTTGGATCCAGGAAGAGGATCAAATTATGACTATAGTAGTGCTGATTCTTTCATCTCATCACTTTCCTGGCACAAAGGATTTTAGTTACACTGACTTATAACATCTTGATATGGATTTTTTTTATCTTTTCTTTTCAAACATCTGTTTTGAAATAATATTTATTACTTAACGCAAATCAAAATTTGTGAGAGTCCACAAAAAAAGCCTCTGTGAATAATATAGCACCATCTGCTTTGGAGACCTAGGACAGTTGTTTTAGGAAAGAACTTATGCTGCACTGTGAAAACCCAGAATAATCTTTCTGACAAATACACATGGTCAATGTCCACACTATGCAATATATGGGTAAGACAGCAGCCATTTCCAACAAATACCTTGAGTAAATCAATTGGGTAGCATCAGAATTACCTCCTGCTTTACCATGGAAGAAAGCCAGAATCCTGCTACTTGGCTGCCTCCCTTTTCCTCCCTTGTAAAACATACACACACACATCCAGCAGCTTGCTGTCACCTGAACTTCCACTAACATAATATATTTGACAAGCAAACTGGAAGATTTCACCCAAATTCTAGTATCTTGAAATGTTGTCTCTTCTTATTTGGCTGGAGATGGTTTTAGTCTCATATAGTATACAATAAAAAAAAAAAAGGAAAAGGAAAGCAGAGAAACAGACTCTAACATTTCACTGACAAAGAGGCAAAATACAGTGAGCCATATGAAATATAAAGACAAGGGGATTAAATAACAAAGTTTTCCCTTTTCTCCTGGTAGTTGTCTGAGCTATGAGAAATGTTCATTCAGTTGTCTGTGTGACAGTAAACAAAGCATTTCAAGCCAGTTTTAAGCATGTGCTTCAATGCGGCCATTCATGCTACACGATATCAGTATTTCTGGTGTGACTACTTCAGATCACAGAAGCCGGGTCTCCAGGATGTTTTATCAATAATTAAAGATGCATAATAAATGCGCCTGAGGAGAAGAAACAGAGTAGTGATATCTAGTGCTAATCTACAAGTGTGAAAACCTGTCCTCCAGGTCTTTCTCATCTTAAGCAGGTTCAAGACCCCTACTTTTTGGTATGACAAGTGTAGGTCAAGATGAAGACTCAAATGAGATGATTCTTCAGCCTTTCCTTAAAGCTGAAAGACTGTACAAAAATAAACACCATACGCAAGAATCCAGAGATATAATAAATGAGTACAGATTTGCTTCTACATCCCAGTTTAAAAAAAAAAAAAAAATCTGTTTTCTGGTCTATGCTCCAAAAGCTCTCTTTTATTTGGTAACAAATACTAAATACATAACCAGTACTTACCACACAGAACAGCATGTAGAGAATCGAAATATACTGTATATTGCAAAGACAGATCAAAAGCTTAATGATGTTAAGAAATCTTTTTTTTCCACTGTTTTTTCTTCTGAGATTTTGAGTAAGTACTCCCAAAAAATGATTCAGATTCTGTGAATTTATATTCTCAGTGTTCAGATCACAAGATACTGCAGTATAGGTGGATAAATTGATAATTTTAGTGTTCTAAATATATGAACACATGATTTTATGCTCTTTTTCCTAGTGCTGGCCTCAAACTGTATGTAGTCATTCACTTGAGCTTTTATAAGGAGCAGTTTTCAATCTATTCAGGTGTTAATTTTGTATTTAAAAGGTAATTATGATATTCCTAATCCCAGGTGCATTATTTTCTCTTAGCTGAGGATCATAAAAAGGGAGGAGTGGGGGACAGCAGAATTTTATTTTTTAAATTAAAAACTTAGGTCACCTTTTAATAGATTTATCTGTGCGCAGGGATTTATATATATTCGGTAAAGTCATAAAAGTACATATAGCAATTAAGAATTTTCCTATGGGATATTATTATATGCAGTATTTTTCACCCACTTGTAATAAGCTAAGTGTTTCCTATCAAGTGTCAAATACCATAAACACCACTGTCAACAGGCATTAAAGGCACAAACAGTTTGTAAGGCATGCCCAGCCCCATGCAGGATTGGATCCTAGATACAATAAATAACCTTCTTAGTTTTAAATTTTACTGGACATCAAACAAAGAAATCAAAGATGAAAATAATTTTAATGTTCCTCTACATGTGAGCAAAAGACAGAAATGCTGGTACTGCCATGAAAATTCAGCCCTGAAACATCCCTATCCAGAGAGCTGGGTAGAAGGTGAGAACTGATCAAGCTATTTGATCAAGCTAGCTTTAAAATCAGTCCTTTACTTTGCCCTTTGTAAACATTCTGCACGGTACATCAGAGACAGAAAGATGGCCATTGAGTTTTGGTACAACACTGATTTCAAGAAGCCTAACTGAAGATATCCAGCAAAGCATTAGTGTAATGCCAGAGCTCTTAGGCTGCAAATTACTATGACCTTTATGAAAGTCAGATCTTCTACAGGAGCAGGTGAAGACTTGGCCCTTATGACAAAACTCCTAATTCGTTTAGTCATTAGTCTTCAAAATCAATAGTGTTCTTCAGACTTAGGAAGGGGGGGAAAAAACCCAAGGTTTATTATTCAAATGGGGACAATCACAAGTACTGGAAAGCTTTTTGCAACTTTTTTTTTTCCTTTATTTTTCTTATTTTAGGAGTCTGCTTTACTATTATTTTAGGAATATTTAAATGCTTGTTTTGAGTGATTTATATCTCTATAACAACATGTTTGATGTGTTGGTTGCCTCACACAAATGACAATATTCCTTGACTTATTTTTTCATTAGAGCCGGTATACTTGTATTCAGAAAGGCACCTGTAGCAATTCTGAACAGTAAATTGTACAAGGAGCTAATAAACAACTGTAAAGTGGAGCAGAGGTATAATGAAAGATTATATCACAATAGATAAAAGGTAGAGTGGTGCTTTTCTCACTAGGCTTTTGAAAGAGACTTAGTTCACTTACACTGTTATGTATGTTAATACTTATTCTCTATTTACAATAAATAACTCAGGAACAAATTTACTGAGTCAACTGATGAAGAACATTCATTATTTTAGACTACATTAGCCCCCAAACTTCTACAGGGGTAGCTGTGATTCACCTAGGTACCTCATGTCCGGCTGAGGAAATTTTTAAGAGCTTAAGAACAACATAAAAGATAACCACATGTGCTTACATGTGGAATATTCTGTTTATTTCTGTATTACATAGAGAACAGAGAACAAAAGACCTTGTCTCTGTTCAGTATTTCTTTTTTCAAAATTCAGTCTTTTATACTTTAACTGCAAAGAATTTTATTATTCATATCTTGTCAGAGTCACCATCATCACTTTCAGTGCTTAGCTAACGGAATGATGTTTGGAGTCCAGAGTTGTCTTAGAGTACTCTTGTGGTCACAAAGAGAGATACACATCTCTAGGGCACAATTTTGAGTATCCTCTTGCATTTCCCTGTAGGCCTGAGCAGAAGCTGCAACTTTGATCTGTAGCCAAGTATTTAAACGTTCTGAATAACACTGCTGAGCATATGCAATCAGTGCAATGCATCTAGAACATGTAAAACATACTGTATATGTTCTGGCCATCTGTGCAGCTCATAGACAATTGCTCAAGTGCATCCTAGTGTGTCAGGCTATGTAGCTTTGTACATCACATACTCCCAGCTTTCTTCAAGGCAATGTTTGCGGAAATGGGAGAGCCACATCTCATAAAATTTGATGTAGTTATAACTGTGATAAACCCCACCTCCTCAGTTACATTGCACATTACCAGATATTGTTCTACTACCATGAGAAAGAGTCATGTAGCAAAGACTGTAGAAGGTACCTAAAATATACCTTCTGTGTAGTTCATGTGCCTACGAAATTTTTGTGCTTTTCGTAAGTTAAACAGGCCAAGTAACTTAAATATTTCCTCCCTTGGAATCCTTTGTATCTTTCTAAATATTTCTATAGATTCTTTCTGGAAGCCTGTACTTCAGATAGGTGCAGAATATGAATTGTCATGGACTGAGATCTTGATTTTCAGAATAGGCTACCAAGAATATTTGTTTTGTTGTCAGCAGTGTCAGTTGGACCCTGACCCTGATTGCTAGGACAACTCTTTCAATGGAGAGATTGTGAATAGCCTGAGAATAAGAAAAGAATACATCATTAATGTACCTTGAAGGTTGCATTAGTTTGTGGATCTATTTAGAATGAGGCCTTTGGGTGCAATAGGAGATGATTTGTGTGACAATTCATCTTCTTCCCTCAGAAAGATCCTCTCTAGACTCACATCCAGAGCAGTACTATAAATGTGGTGTATGCATACTGCTACACAATGCATGGGAGAGACAGGTAAATACTCTCTTGAGAGCAAGATGTGGATACCCACCCTATGCACTGCAAGCAGTGGTAAGATGCTGGTCACACATATTCAACTGATGAAAGCTGATTTATTAAAAGATACATGAAAATAAGGTCTTTAAAGTAGTATGCCATACATGAAAGAAGACTTATTTCTCATCTCACAAATCTTCCTTCTTGTGTGACTGATTTTTTTTGTTTTGTTTCATCCATGACCAATGCTGGTCACCATAATCTCATAAAATAAAAAGGCTTTATCTACAAGCCTGCATAAGAAATTAATGTAGTTTGCAAACTAAAATGACTTTATAATTCCATGGTGCTTGCTTTCCAGGACTTTACTATCTTGTTAGTCTTGCACTAGAACATTTGTTTTAGTATTGCTGGAATGGAAGTGGGAATGTGTGGGATTCTGCCCACCATGTCCATTTCTTCATCTTTTCACAAAGAAAAGGGAAAAGGAAGACTATCTAGGTCTGTATTTAGTTTGCAGCTACTGCTCCTCAATACCTATGACTTCTCAGAAATAGAGTCATAGAACAGCCCAGATCAGAAGGCACCTTGAAGGATCACCTGGTCCAACCTTTCATGGAAAAGAGGGCTTAGACAAGATTATTTGTCATCCTGTCCAGTTGTGACTTGAAAATCTTCAGTGATGGGGACTTTATCACATCCCTAGGGAGATTGTTCTAGCTATTGATTGTGTCACTGGAAAAAAAAAACATATTATATCATGATGAAACCTCTCCTGGTGCAACTGGTACCTGTTGCCCCTTACTCTCTCCATGTGGATTCTTGTGAAGAGAGACCCTCCGTCATCTTTGTAGCTACCCTTTAAGTACTGGAAAACTGTGGCAAGATCCTCCTGAGATCTCTCTTCTCTAGGGTGAAAAGACCTAACTGGTATCTCCTTTTAGTAAGCATACCAAAACATGAAATCTGAAGTCATTACGCTCTTGACTATTGCTGACTTTCAGAGAGTATGAAACCATTTGTCCTTCACACCTTTGAAAATCTCTTCTACCTCTTAGATAGATACTTTAATATCTTGGGAAACAAAAGATTTCAGCTGGATGATTTGCACATGTTCAACCATATCTTTACAGTGTTTTTTTTCTTTGCTAATGATTTATATTACTTCTTTTCTGTGGAGAATTTTTAAATTAAAATAATATGTGAGCTACTTTTAAATTGCTATTTTTTTCATTGCCTTCAATATTTTATCCTTTTAATAGATCTACTTTCTCCTCAGTAATTCATTTGCCACTGATGTATTTGTGTAAGACTGTCTCTTTCACATTGACCTCTATGGCTAGACTCAACACATTTTGATTTTTTGCAGCCTTTATCTTATCTTTAACACCAATAATATGCATAATATTACCTGGAAACCCAGATAGCATTATTACCATTACAAGTCAATGAAAGCTTTCACCTTAGATAATAGTTTTTACTGGGGAGTAAATTCAAAGATAAGTGTGTTAAGAATGCATAAATGATTTTCCTTGAAACCTAAGCAGGTACTGAGTCATAACCCATTAATTTTTTCATATACTCCTCAGCACGAACCATTACTATCCCACTATAATGAGTCTATAAAAATAAGTCTAGTAGTGTTAAATATTAAAATTTAAAACAAGCAGACAAACAAAACTTTAGAGAGTATTCAGTGAATCTTACATATTGTTAGCTAGAACTAAAATCAGTTCAACACATATACACAGAATCTTACAATTAATAGGAGATAATGCATTTTCAACTATGAATATTATCCCTTAAGATCTAAATTACTAATGTGAGTGTAATTCATGCTGGTGATAAAACAGATTTTATTGATATATTTTCATTGACAACAGCAAGGATAGAGCTGCATAAACCTAAAGTAATGCAATATTACATTGTTCATTTTACAGGGATGGGTGTAGTTATCTATATAGGCACTGATTCAGTTGTAGAAAACAGAACAATGGAAGAATCATATCCGATAAGACAATTTAATATTACAAAGCATAATGTCTACCTTGTAAAACCTCATGACAGCCATTGCTGCACTTTTGATAAAATCTAAGTCAAGTGTGGGCCAAGAGATCTTGTTCCATAAAATATTGTTGGATAATTTATGTTAGCTCTGTTGAAAAACTGAAGTTATTTATAATGAAGTGTCTTTGGATTTACAAATCTTAGTGAACACATTCTTTAATGATTCCTATAAAAAATCAGCCTCTGTCACTATTTCAAATTGAAACATAAATCTATCTATGGTAGGTGTGCAGCAGCAGAGACATTGGAAAACATGTTCTGGAATTAGAGGTTGCCATTTACCCTTATGGTCTTGCAATATATTAAACTTTTGGAAAACAGGAAATTGGGTCTTGCCTTATCTAATTTTGTCTCTTACTTGAATTTGCAATAAATAAATATAGTATTGACATGAACAAGGAATTCCAATTGCTTGGAGGCTGATCTGCTTCAATTCAGAGATCATGATTATTTCAACAACTGTTAACAAGCTCAGTAGTGACAGTATTCCATGTTCAAAAGCAGCAAGAGGTCTTTGAAGAAAAGCTCCATCCCTTTTCCTTGAGAAAAGGTGTCAATCAATCACTTAAATTTACTTCTTAATGTTCATTATTTTTTCAATTATAGTAGAAAAGACAAAAAAAAATAAAAATTGAAGACTAAACACTAATAAAGTCAAACAATGTTTTTAGTTAAGATAGATAAATTCATACTTCAGGCCTTTTATCTTCTCTGTGAGCTGTGCAGGAAAATGGAAGCTGAGTTCCAGTTCAATGAGTTTTTTCCAGAATGTCTGGACTATCATTAAACTTACATTAAAAGATTCAATATAGCATCATAACACTTTAAATCACGTCTAAATTAAGGAGTGAAAGACTGATTTTTTTCTCTCTATAGTTTCCTGAAGTCCTCTCTCTCCTAGGATTTAAGGATGAATATATGTATCATTTGGGCTAAACATTTGTCCTCCTACCTGGCATTCCTGAATTGTCCAGCTTCTGTTTAAGCTTTATGAGAGCCACAGTTCAGGAGCTATCCTTATTGCAGCAGTATGAAAACTGATTTTACATTTAAATGTAGATGAATCCTCTTAGATGAGTGGGCAAGGAAAGTAAGTTTATCATAAATAAGTCTATTACAAGCACAGGGAAAGGGGAGGAGTATCAAATGGGTACAGAAAAGGGCAACAAAGCTGGTAAACGTCTGTAGAATAAGCCTTATGAGAAATGGCTGAGGGAACTGGGGTTATTTAATTCTAGAGAAGAGGCTCGGAGGGACTTTATTGCTCTCTACAACTACCTGAAAGGAGGAAGGAGTGAGGTGGGGATTGGTCTCTTTTCCCAAGTAACAAGTTATGGGACAAGAAGTAACGGCCTCAAGCTGTGCCAGGGGAGGTTTAGATAGGATATTAGGAAACATTTCTTCACAGAGAAGGTGATCAGGTATTGGAATCTGCCCAGGGAAGTGGTGTGGGAAGTGTTCAAAAACCATGTAAATGAGGCCTTCAGTGACATGGTTTAGTGGTGGTCTTGGCAGTCCTGGTGTAATGGTTAGACTTGACAATCTGAAAGGTCTTTTCCAACCTAGTTGATTCTATTCTAAACACAGCATGAATATTATTCATCTTACTCTTGCTTTCTCAAATAATTGATACCATGTTAAGCCTTTCTGCAGAACAGAAAAAAAAAAAGTCATTAATTTTACAGGAATGCACTTAAGTTACAGCTGAAAATCAAATTTAACTCATGTGCCTCCAAGTTGGATACCTCAGTAAGTTCTTCTAGGCTCAAAGAGGCCTTTATCTCAATGTACAGAAAACTATCTCCCAAGACAGTTCATCTCATGGTGATAAGAATGCATAAGACAGACAGATTAGATGCCTTAGGTGCTTTGGAACTGCTCTTACCACTGTTTGTAGTAGCTTAGGGTGACCAATCTAGGCATCTAAAGTTAGGTGAAATAAATTGCAACATAAATAAACAGCCTCTGGAAATCTGTAAAATTTTATTCTTCAAAACAAAATGTACTTACAGAAAAAAAAAAAAAGCAAGAGATTATATTAAAAATGTGTGGTTTGCTCAATTTCCTCTTCCTAACAATAAAGTTCTTGTTTTAGAAGTCTGTGAATATATGACTTAAATAAAATGGCACACTAAGTTAGGACAGATGAGTAATTACCAAAATATATTCAGCAAATGTCACTATTTTGCTACATGAATCATCTGTAATTTTTTAAGATATAAATGATCAGAAATTGTTAAAAAGAATTTAGAATATAATTCTTGCTCTGTCATTTGTTTGAGTTTCAGCAAGTTTCTAAATTATTTTTGATAGATTAGATAGGACTCATGTAATATTTCTGATCGCCGATGAGGTGAATATAAATCCTGAGATCCGACATGTTAAAATATTTGAACATGAATTGGAAACTCACTTCTTCCTCGATTCATATTAAATAGGTCACTGGCAGAAACATGTCTGAAAACATCTGCTTAAATAAAAACATTAAATTCGATGCATTCCCGCTTTTTAATTTTTTTTCAGTGAGCTGGGATGAAGCTATTTTTTCTTACATACCTCCCAAAAAAATATTTAAAAATAGAAATAAACTATGGTCCAGAATAGATGTAGTATCATGGGAAGTAACACAGATTGACTTGTAGGTGCTGCAGAATAAATACTGCCTGACTACTGCTCTTATTCTCCCTTTTTGCCTTCATACCTTTTAAATTCTTGTCTGCATGCAACTCAGCTAACACCCAGCCAGTGGCTGCTTCATCCCTCCAGGGGAGTCAAACATCCGGTCTCCTCTTCCTGAATCAAAGCTTTCACCGCAGAAGCTTGGCATAAAGAAAGGTTTCATTTTTCTCTCCAACAGATAAGCTGAAGCCTTATCTTCAACTCCATGAGCCCCAAACCGGTGACTACAGGCACTTTAAAGATCCCAGGGCAGCTCACAGTCAGATATGCTCCCATTCCTACTGTTTGCTATTGCTTCTCATCTGTGGCAGTCAATCAACATTAATTTCAATTGAATATTTTGTGTACATTGGGGGTCAGACTTTGAATCACATAGATATATTTTCATAATTATTTTTTAGCCAACAATTCTTAATTCACTTTAAAGTTAAATTAAATTTTGAGATTAAGGACAACCAAGGATTTTATGCTAAATACAAAATGATATACACAGAAACAAGTAGAACTGTAACTAATTAGTTTTATAAGCCATGTGTTTAAATTTTAGAGGTTTATTAAGCATGAAAATCAACTGTAAACAATTAATTTATTTTTAAAAATTATTTATACTCATTTAGCTTCTGCTTATTCATCTACATTTTAGCTCTATTTTTCCACAATGTTGTCTACAAGATTTCTTTCTTCTTCAGGCAGATTTAAAATCAATATTGGGGGTTAATTAACGAACATATATATAGCATAAAGCTCATGAAATAACATAAAGAGTGAATATAAAAATAATTTAAGACGTATAAACAAAAAGCTTTTCTATATGAAATCATGCGTTTCAGAAGTATTTTACTTGTCAACTGAACAGACAGCTGCTTTTAAATGCTATATTTACCAATAACCAAGTATCTTCACTGTTCTGACATTTTAAAGTCTCTTATAAGTTTAAAATAAGAGTACACAAATAAAGATCATGCTATGCCATTGATCACTTGGTAGAATTTGGTTTGGCCTTTGAAAAAAAAAATGAAAGAAAACTTACTGCCTGCAAATGTGCCTGTTTCAACATTTCTATACTTTCATCAGCCATTCAACTGGTAGCTGAGTTGAAATAAGTGAATTTTCTAAGTGAAAGCCTCACTTTTAGAACACCAAGATGAGTAAGTTAAAATTTGCATTATTCATAGCGTCTCATCTCAAGACACAGCATACTGGTAATTTACACCTCAATTTATGCTACACGGGAAAGTTCTGGGGGACGGAAAAATGGAATGGGAAGGGGAATGGGAAGGGGAAGAGCTGCTTTCTTGATTACTAGCCATAGATTCTGAGCAGTCTGTCCATACTTCCTAGCCTCCTGAAGTGTAGGATCAAATCACAAGTGTGGTCCTCTGTGCTGGTTTGCCTATTTGACTTTCACATAGAGCTTTCTCCTGCTTCGAGTAACATCAAACCACCAGTCATTTTTCCTCAGCTGGGTCTCCATAGCAGCAGGCTTCCAGTCTTTTCAGTCAGCATATTTGATGCTGCTGGCCCTGACCTAAAAAATGTGAATAGATTAATCATTGGATGGGCAGGGCACCTTCCTACTAGACCGAAAGGGTGGTGCAGAGTTGAGTCATGGAAGAAACAAACAGGACCGTGCATTGCTGGAAAAATGTTTAAACAGAAGTAGCTTCTGGTAACTTAATAATGAGGATACACCACACATATGGAGCTTTTTTTGATAAAAGCTCAGAATCACTTTGCTGTAAAGGAGAGGGAATACAAAGAGGCTAATTACTGTTTCCCAGCGCAGTAAGTACAAAGATTGGGTTGACGTTTAGACCTTCTGAATTGCTGTCCACTGGTCACACTAGATTGTACTTGCGATGGCAAAGAAAAGAACTATATGGTAATTGCTGCTTAACAGGAATTTATCCCTAGGAGCTAATTTCACTACCTTTAAATTAAGGGTCATAATAACTGCTGCTCAGTTCTGACATACGAAACAGCATTATACTTAAGAGAGATACATATGGCTGCTGTTATTATGTTAAATGATGTGTGGCCATTGGTAAACACATGTAAAACCTCCAGCATTTCAGTTAGAATATGAAAATGGTGAAATAAAGATGAAATTAAGTGAATAGGATATTTACGCCTGGTCCTGTACTTCTCAAGTTATGTAAATGCAAGATATATTTAAACTTCACAAATCATGACATTCCATTAATTGGAAAAAACAATGAGTATGGGGAATTTACTGCATACTGACATGAAATTTAATACCAGACAGCACTCACAACACCAATACAAACCTCAGAAATTTTCAATTAACATATGCTCTCACTATAAGCCCTGTGTCAAAAGGGGAAAAAAAGAAATGAGGACATTATGTTAACTGCGTTTTGAATCTGGTAAAAATAAGTTGAGAAAATTTAAGAATAAGGTGATGACAAAAGTCCTGTTTTTATCCGGGTGGCACTTGCACTTATTTCTAAGTGTGAACAATGAGAATCCAGGAGTTTTAATTCCCGGTTTTACCCCACTATTTTTCTCTCCCTGCTACTTTGACCTACACTGCATGGGAGTTTCTTTAGTGCAATGACTCTAAAGGATGTTTTTACACTTCCAAACTGAAAAAGTCTAGCAGAGGGTAAAACCTGAAAACCTGAAGTTCCCATAGGAAGGAAGCTGCAATTTGTAAATACCTTTGTTGACATGTACCATGCTACTTCAATAAACAAATTGCACCATAAATACTCTGTGGCATCATTTTTTCCCCAGTAGAAATATTCTCAGCAAAGAAGAAACAACTATATCCAGCATGTGGAGTTCAGATGCTGGAATTTATATATAGACAATATCAGCTTGTTTTCATGACAGAAAATGGCAGCAGAACAAACCATTTTATGTGGTCTTGTTAGAACAACTGAACACAAGCAGGCAGCAGGAGGCCTCTTTTGAGGGCTTAGTAGGGTTTCACCATTTGTACCTGCTTTCCAGTTCTTCAAGAAAGAAACATATGTGAATATGTTTCAGCATATGCAAAGGCATCCAAAGCATATATACTTACATATGCACCAAAAGAATAAGAAAAACAAATAGCATTGATTGTGACTATATCAACAGCCTTTGTCAAGTATGGATTTTTATTTCCTTTTCTTACCTCCTTGGATGAATAGAGATATTTTCAGATCATAATCCAAATCATTCCAATTGAGGAAAGAAAAGAAATTAAGAAAACCAGGCAGCCTATCCATCCTTAGCATTTTTTACTATGTTCAGAAATATATAAATTACTTCATCAAGCAGAAGCAGTGAAAACAGTATTGAGAAAAGAGGATTCCTTTTTCCTGACCCATTCTTCATTTTTCCCTTACAATGTTTTGTGAGCAAAGTGAAATAAGCCGTAACAAAACAAGTCCAGATTTACTTAAAGGAATTACATTAAACCAATGATGTCTTCTGTGGAAAGTTCTGTACTGTATTAACTGCTTTGATCAGTAAAAAAAAGAAACCCTACTATTTGCTAATTATTATGTAGTAAAAAAAAATAAATTTAAGGCAGATAAAGGATCCATGCCCCAAAGACCTTCCAAATTAAAATGAATGTTGTGACCTAACTAAACAAATACTAGGAAAATGTATTATGTGCTGTTGGCTTACATTCTAAGCAGATGCTGTTGAGTCTGTGGGCTTCACAGACTGTAATAAAGATATGACATATATACTTTATCAACTAAAAGTGCTTCATACAAGTCTCCTTTAACCCACAACCATTAGAAATAGAATTTGTTGTGAAAAAGGGCTCGCCCCCACCTTTAAAAACAAAGGTGAATTAGTGAAGTCACTAAATACTTTTTCAGTATTTATGATGGTACTTTTAGAAAATAAGATTGGCTGTATAGTTTGCTGCAGAACTTCCTTATAACCAGATGCTCTTTTGAGACCAGAGTCCTGCTGACTGGCACAAGAAGCATCTGGCCAGCCGTCAGAATTGATTTGGCTCAGTAAAACTGGCAGCAATAACAGAATGAAGGAAGGCTGCAATTACAGTAGGCAGTAACCCCTCCAATTCCAATAGTTGGGAGCATAACCAAATACCCTTGACACCTGATGAAAAAAGAGCTGATACAATGCTCGGTTCCTGCATTAGCAAAAAAAGATTTCATATAGTTACACCAGCACTGCATTGTCAGCACCCTAAAAAATTCCTTCAGGAGTAAAAAGTGGAAACCTGAGAAGTAGTATATATTGAGGAAAAAAAAAGCACTGCACTTCCTCCTTAATCCTTTTCAGTAGCTGCTCTGTGCATAAGCCTCCACGTTTTATCCTGTGTCTATTAATGACTCAGATTTGCAGTGTTCTAACAAGATATTCATTTGGAACTTTTTGGACCTTTCTTAAAGTACATGAATTTTCACAAGACAGAAAACCCAGACATTAAAGAAAAACAGGCTGGAAGGAGTCTTTCTGCTGTCTTCAGTGAGAGCTGGCATGAGCTGCAGTCAGCTGACACGTGATAGACTCTGTGGCGGTTTGCATGTGTCATGTGTGTTGTCAGCTCACACTGACATTAACCAGACTGCAAGGAGAGAAGATGGGAAAGGGAGAAAATGAACATATCTATAATATATATATTATATATAATATATATATTATAATATATATATTATATATAATCTGTCTGTCATTCAGCTTCTGTCTGTACTTGTAAGTCATTCTGTGTTCTGGTACTGAGAACACCTGTATAAATATATGGCCATTTCATCTATAAGACTGCAAGATGTTGAGAGGATTTTAAAGAAAGAACAGAGCTCCTGCAGACAGCAGGGATATAAAATACAACCAAATTATCTTTGAGAAATCTAACTCTACAACCCAAACTAAAGTGGACTATTTCATGCTTACCCAGGTTTCAGTCTGTCACAGAGCCAATAGCAGCATAATAACCTCATTGAGAGCATGTGCTAAAGTGCAAGAGACTGCAAACTTCCTCTTGTCCTACAGGAAGGATATACTACTCTTTCACCAGAAAAACTACCTTTTTTTCTTTTTTTTTTCTGAGTAATGTAACCTGGAGGACATGAAAGTCCTTATAGAACAAACAGAATATTAAAACTCATGGAAAACTTATATTATTATGCAACTTGGATAAAGAATATGATTTTCCCCTCTATACAGAGAGTTTATATCTTAAAAATAAAGGTAGTTTTCAAACCACAGATGTTTCATGGTAAAACTATTTCCCTATTGCTATGTATGGACTGTTTTAATTGTAGTAGATGCATCTCTGTTATGCTACCAATACACACATTTCCACTGAATGTGTAAATAGCACACTAGTGTTTTCTTTGATGCTATCGAATATTGCTTTTCATTGGAACAGCCTGGACTGCTCTAAAAACTCTTCCTTTACACATATACATGAATCATTCTTTGACAGTCATGCTGGAACAAGTGTTTAAAAAATCATCAAGTAAATAGGTGAACTAGTCTGCATCCCTGAGATCATGTTAATGGAGAGAGTGTGCTTTGCTGGTTCCACTGCCATTGTCATAAGAACTTGATGTTTTCCATGGCTAAACACACAACTGCTTAGACACTACTCAAAACCTCATTACTTTTATTTATTGGTATTAAAAAGTTTAAAAAAAATAAAAGAAATAAAATTAC
>JANHGB010052987.1:0-32469 GCA_026283785.1 Coracopsis vasa
GGAATTGATGGCATACACAGAAGTAGAGAGGTCCTTAGAGTATAAAGGAAAATCTGAGTTGTGTTGTAATACTGTATATGCACATGTGTCTTAGGCTGGGAAAAACAAATGGGACAAATTTGTTGCCACTGTTCTCTATACTTTAAAGGCGACATTAAGAAGGGCTTGGAGAATCAGTATATCTGTTGGTCTCAGGAAGAACCAGACCATGGGCATGCTTCTTTCACTAACCAGGAAATATCAGGTGCTAAACCTACAGGATGCATGTAAGTCTTGAAATTGAAGTGCATGGGACAAGCTCTGTGTCTGAACATAATGTGGTGAAGCACAGATCCTCAGCTGCCGTCCTGTGTGCTGGACTTGGTCCAGCTCTGTGGGATAACAAAGTGCCAGGCAGTAATTAGTCTTAAGAAATGTCTCACTGAAGGAGAAATGGCCGGTGTTGTGCATTTGCTAAGGAGCAATGGGTGAAAAGATCATTTGGTCGATGTTACCAGACTTGATTCTAGTGCAACAATTCTGCTGCCCAATTGCCTACTAAACTGGAAGGAGGTTTACAGGGTTGTTAGTGGGATCAGGATCACAGGTGTTGAGATTATGTGAAGTTTGAAAGAAATTATTGGCTGTTATTTGGCAATAATTAACACTGAAAACAGTCTTTAATGTAATGTGCTGACAGTATCTCCTACAGCTGACATATTTGTATAAATGAAACGGCTGAGCAGTTATTCATCTTGCTGTGATAGTGTACTTCTGGCAGGGAAAGAGTGGAGCCTTCTGCAATGTTAGCTGAGGGAAACAAATTCTTGGGCTTAGGTCTTGACCAAGTAAAAATTCAAGGAAAGTTAAGGTTCTAGCAGTAGGTTCTGGTAGAGGCACAGTATGTAACATGGTCACAGTGTCCCTTAGAGAACCTTATCAAGTAATGTTCTTGACATCCTGGCATGTCAAGGTACTGCCGAGGAAAAAAATTTCATTAAATAGTTCAAATGAAAATGATCTGCTGATAAAGGTGCAAAGTAAGGCAGGGAAGAGGTTATAATAGAATTACACAGTGACTAGGAACAAGGCAGCTATCTTTTAAAATCAGAAGTCAAATGGTGGGATGATGAATATTGCTGTAGGTACCTGATGATGCTGGTAGCATGAATTTTTATAATCTTGTGCTTACATGGAGTTGCTATAATGAGATGTGTTGAGCTCTGAACTGGATTTCTGTGTTTGTGTCTTACAGATCTGCTTTTAACTGACAGAAACAGTGCAGTGTTAATATTTGTCCCATTTGATACTGTCAAAAATTAAAATGGAAAAAAGGCATGTGCAGCGTGGTGTGAGAAGAGTTGGATTTCACTTCTAGATGATGTGCCAGTGTTTTATCATGCTAATCTAAGATTTTCAAGACTTGGTTTATTCCCCTGACTGTTCATATGGTCCCCATATAAACAAATCACTATGGATGATGTTCCATACAGAAATAGTGGAGCCAGGATGCTCGGAACAGCTAATTAACCCTGCCTGAGTGCAGTATTAACGAACCTTATCTGACTTCTAGTGATAAAGCTAGCTGTCTGCTGTGTCCTATTTGTAAGTACCATCCCCAACCAACCCTTTCTGACTAGCAAGCCTATGAGGAGTGCTGCACCAGTGGTGCTTTCCCCTGTCCTCAGCCTTGCGCTTTCCTTTTCTCAAACTATCTGGCTTTCTTCACCGCCCGTCCCCATTTTTTTTATGCAGCTTTATGGGTGTCATATTAATCTGTTGCTTTGCAAACCTGCTGTTTACTCTTCTCCAGATACTCTACCTCATCAGCTAACCACGTCATCATGTTGGGGGAAAAAAAAACACAACCAAGCATATTTTGCATCATATCTTCTGCATTCTGTCTTCTAGAGAGACTACTTACTCTAGTGAGGGTCTTTCATACAGCCCTTTTTCTGTGATCAGTGGGCCAGGCACAAGATAGGTGTACTGTGGAGCTGAGCCCTTCAGACGTACCCAGAGAGATCTTAATACAGCTTGTGAGCGATCTCAGTTCTGAGACTCCAGCTGCTAAGACCCATCTTGGTATGCTCAGAAAGAAGCAGTAGCTCAGACATCAAGTGCCAGGGGAGTTCTCATGCCTGTAGAAGGCTTTTCACAATTTCACTATTAGATACTTAGCTGAAATTTCCCCAAAGTCCTATTCTGAAGTTGGCCAGCTTTGTTCCTCCCTTGTCTGTGAAAGGAAGTATTATCTCTTGTATTCTTTTACCACGAGGGAGTTACAAACCTAAGTAATAATAATAAAAAAAGACTTTGTTGTGATTCAGTTAGCTCTTTCCTTCATCTTGGAAGGTACAGCTTTTTTGAAATGCATGGTTTGTTTATTATTTAGAATTTGGAATTGTTCAGCTCAGTAAAGCTAGCTTATTGTCCAATATGTATCCTCTCTTGCACATGTTGAAAGAAACAAAAATCAGTGTACTATTGTTTACTGATTGGTGCCAGCAGTACCTACAGTTAATATTTATCTACATAGAGAAGTTAGCCTCCTTGAAATGTTAGAGGAATAATGTTTAATCTCAAAATGTTCTTGACTGACTTTACTCTTCTTCAAGAATATAATCTCATGAGAATTTAGCTCTAGTACATATTCATTATTTACCATACGAATAAAAAATTGCTGTCTTCCTGTCATGTTTTCCCCACTATCCTGGAGCAAATTAAAGATAACTTATGATTTTGTCCAGCACGATATCATTGAGCACACTTTTTATTTCTCTTGATTACCTCCACAGATCTCCTTCAACCATTTTTTCATTTACACAGATGTTGCACTTTCCTTTTGGGAAATGTCCCAGAGTGGCATTCCTTTTCTCCCTTGTCATCTTTATTTCTCTGTGTATTTTCTTTAGAAAAATAGGATTTTGAGGGGGCTTAGGTAGAAATGGAAAACAGCCAATATTTTAAAGCCCCAGAGGAGTTGCCATGGAGGTAACTATGGAATTAAACTCCCCAAAGTTCAGCATTATTCATCTATGAGAATTTTGTTCAGCATCATCTATCTGCACAAGAGCTTGTTTTTCCCTTTATAGAGTGGTAAGTCACTAGAATTATACCATTGTGAAACCACCTAAAATGAGAACAGCCTAGAAAAAGTAGCTGTGTTTTTTTTCTTTTTACATTTTATATTTTACTTTCTCTTGAAGATTTTTGCTATTGTTGATTTTTGAGCAAATAGAATTGCTAATTTTATTTTTTACTTCTGGAAATATTTCTTTTTTTCTAGGACATGTATCCTAGTATATCTACACAGCACAGTTATCTCATGCTACATTATGAGTCCTCGAGCTGATGCTGAATCATCAAGTAGATTTTTCTGTAGAGCATCACCACACTGGAAAGACATGCTTACTCAGTCACAGATTTCTTATAGTCTGTAAAGTCACATTAATTTGGCTGCTACACATATGAGGTGCAGAGCTAATTACATCAGGTGCAGACTTGCTGTGATTCAGGCATGAAACCTCCACACTGTGCTCCATAAGGGGCTAACTGGCAATTCTTCAAGTAGCACTCCATTCTGCACTACATAGTGACTGAACCAGGGAAGTGCTTGATGGCTGATTCAGGAGATTTTTGCATATTTAAAAAGCCAATAAATGTAGTCTGTGTTGATTTGGTTTTGCTGCTATATTGCACCCAAAATCTGGTTAATATATTCTCTACTTGCAGTCCTCATGGTCTCTTTCATTAGGGGTATCAACACAGAACAGGTAGTAAAAAACTGAGAGCTTCTGAGTTATGGCATAAGATAAACGATTCTTGCTGCAGTTATGAAGCTGGATAGTCCTTGTTAAGGATCCCTATCTTTGGGATGTCAGTTTTGTTGCATTCCTTCAGTAAATTTTTGCAATGCAGGCAATTCCTGTCAGCTTAGTAGTGATGGGAAATACTAATAAATGCTTTGGAAGCTGTTATTTAATCTCAAGCTGCATTTAGGTGTTATTTTACTGTATTTAAAATTGAATCACACAACTTTGCTTCTTTGTGTGACTTTTTACCTGCATTTTATTTCAACTGGGAGAGTTAATAACCAGAATATGTCATGAGATGCAAGTACCGTGTAACTTGGCTGAAGTTTTACAAAGCAATTATCTTATTTCAGATTTCTTGTCTGAAATATCTGAAAACATATTAACACTGACATGTAGGCATGGTCTAAGGTCTTAGCTTGGAAAGCTTTCTATGGCTTTTGCGTTAATGCATGTGTATTAGAACCAGAAACTGACTTTATTTGTGAATCATCAAATGGTTTTGGTTAGAAGGGACCTTAAAGATCGTCTGGTTTCAAACCCCCTGCCACAGGCAGGGACACCTTCCACTAGACCAAGTTGCTCAAAGCCCCGTCCAACCAGGCCTTGAAACTTCCAGGGGTGGGGCGTCTACAACTTTTCTGGGTAACCTGCTCCAGTGCTTCACCACCCTCACAGTAAATAATTTCTTCCTAATATCTAATCTAAATCTACCCTCTTACAGTTTAAAGCTGTACCCCTTGCCCTACCACTACATGATCCTGTAAAAAGTCCCTCTCAAGCTTTCTTGTAAACCCACTTTAGGTACTGAAAGGCTGCTGTAAGGTCTCCCCAGAGCCTTTTTTTCTCCACACTGAACAAGCCCAATTCTCAGCCTTTCTTCATACGAGAGGTGCTCCAGCCCTCTGATCATCTTTGTGGCCCTCTTCTGGATGCACTACAACAGGTCCATGTCCTTCTTGTGCTCGGGGCCCCGAAGCTGAATGCAGTACGCCAGGTGGGGTCTCATGAGTGGAGTAAAGGAAGAGAATTGCCTCCCTCAACCTGCTGGTCACATTCTTTTTGATGCAGCCAACTATGATATGGTTGAATTTCTGGGCTGCAAGTGCATACTGTTGGCTCATGTAGAACTTCTGATTAACCAGCACACCCTTCTCCTCAGGGCTGCTTTTAATGCATTCTGTGCTCAGTCTATATTTGTACTTGGGATTGCCCCAACCCTGGTGCAGGACCTTGCACTTGGCCTTTTGAACTTCACAAGGTTTGTGCTGGCCCACCTCCCTTGAGCCTGCCAAGATCCCTCTAGATGGCCAAACAGCCTTCAAGTAACATTTATGTAGATGTTGTAGTAGAGTTGGTAATAACTGAATTATTTTTCTTTACGTAATTAGCAGTGACCACCTATCCTGTCTTTATAAGAACTTCTAGGCTGTTTCACTGTGAAATTATTGAGTTTCAAAATGCTTTCTGTGGTATTTTAGATAACCTCTTTTGCCTAAACTAGATTTAAATGACAGGGATTGTTCATGCAGTCAGATGTGTCATCTCAGCTAGCTGGTGGTAATTAACAGCCAAGAAAATGATAGCTTCATAAATAATTGCTTAGGCATAAGTGACCTGTAAACCTAGTCTATTTCAGTTCAACTGGCAATGCATCAGTTCTTGTTCAACACATAATGCATTTTTTTTACAGTAACAAACCAGTAATTATGGTTTATTACTATAAATAATAAACATTTTTTTGTTGTATGACATGCTACATATATAAGTCTTAAATATAACTTAAAAAAAGTACCAGCATTTGTGGTAGTTATTTGAGGTACAGTTTCACCAATGCAAGGATAGTATTTCAGAGATTATCTTTAAGCTACAGGCCAAATTTGTATTCTGTTTTTTCCTGGACTCAAATGAGTAAAAATAAAAATTGCAGACAGTAGTCATGCAACAATTTCTCAGAAAAATAGTATAATATATATATATTACTATGGTTTGTAGTGCATGTTTGTTAGAAGGATTAGGATGTGGGGAGGCAGAAAATAACATGCAGGTGGAAATTGTAGGGAAAGTTTTCAGTACTAATGTGATCTTTCAGTGTTTATTCAAAGTAGACAAGCTCTTGATTTTTAGGATTTTGCCTATTAAATGTTTTGTTATTTATTTTACTAACATCATGATTAGTTTTACTCCAGTGCTAAGTCTGAACTTTCACTTCCTTGAAAAAAAGTAATTTAGCTAGTTTTCGGGTTTTTAAAAGATGATGGGTTGGAGAGAAATTCCTGAAAGCCTGTAGCAACAGCATGAAATTCCATTAGTCAAAGGAAATGATACTAGCGTAAACAGATTTTCTTGTACTGGTAAATTATTAGTCTTAAATTTGTTCTTTTTCCCCTTTTTGTCCTCACACTTTGAGAGGGTTGGTAGGTGGGGTGCTGGTAGATTAGGAATTGTCTAAGAGAGGAAAAACATAAGTTTTGCTTGTGTACTGGTGTCCTGATAGGATTAATGAGTGATCATACCCATGAAAATTACTGTAAGAGAGAATTGCTTTCTTCATCTCAGCTGACAGGGCTTAAAGTTGCACATTCCAGGGCATGAGGGAGGTTATCTTGCTGAATAAGGTAACTTTGGGATGAAAGGCTAAAAAATTATTTTGAAGTTATATACTGTCAGCTGCACTACTCATCACTACAGACATTGAGCAATTGGGAAAAATATCTCTTTTATATTGTGGGGTTGCCAATATTGGAAATTACTGGTGACCTTGCTAATGTCAGGCTATTAATTTAAAATAATTGTTATTTTGTAAGGTAGATTGAATTTCTACTATTTTTCCCATTTCTTACCTACTTCAGTCATAAGACTGTTTTTTAGGGTTTTGTTTTTCAATCGAGAAGCTTCCAGTCTCTTTCCATGCCAGTCTCTCCTCTCTGTCTCACACATTTTTGTGCGCCCACAGAGAATATTTGAAAATTGCTAGTACCACCATCAAGCCAAGGAGGATGCAAAACTTTAATTTGTAGCCTGCTATCCTTTTCATACCAAACGCAAGATTTAAGGTAAAAGAGTTGTCTATTGATTTTCCTGTTTCAACTTGCTTCTGAAATGAACTGCCAGTCTCTTGGGATGGGAGACTATTTGTGGGGCTGTCTTGTAAGGGAAACAGCAATATGCCAAAATTCAGCAAGCAGAACAATAGTCATGCTTTCAGTGATAGTGGAATCTTTTCTAATAGAGAGGGCTTCACACCTGACTTGATAAAATTGTGTTATTATGCAGGAAGCTGGTCATACAACTTCCCCTCCAAAAGAAAAAAAGGTGTTTTTTTAAAAAAAATCCAACTTCTTTCCATCCCCACAACCCTCCAAGAAAAGCACTAGCCTGAGAAGATTTCAGTTATCAAAATATATACCAGTGAAATCATGCGCAATGCTTTTGAAGGAAATTTAAGTCTTCTGCAGTTTGCATTTTGTTAAAATCTTATAAAATTGTTGACTTATAAACAAAAAATATTTGTAAACACCCTTACACACCCCCTTTAACTCTAAGTTTATATAATACATAACATTTATGCTGGGTTAAAAAAATCAGAAGCAAACTTCTGTGGTTTATACTGTTGTAAAGGAAGCAGCTGAAATTCTGCTGTTATACTGGTAACAATATAAGTAAGTAATGGAGTTAACTCGAGATTTCTGACTGCAACTAAATACTAACTTATGCTGCTATAGAAATGGGAATACTGTGAGACTACACAGACCAAAGGAAGTTTGGATACAGTCTCTAGTCAATGAAACCACTCTATTTTGTGCAGCTGTAATCTAGCACAGTTAGGGTAGAATAACACTATTCCTGTCTTCCTCTTTACAGCTGAAAAATCTAAACCAAATCACATGTTCACAAACCAATTTAAATTAAAATGTTTCCTCTTTATACCTACTTGAACTGCAGCCACCACAAAGGGAAGTTTGAGTTCTGACTGCTGTTTTATCTCAGAAAAAGTCAGCAGATACTATGTTTGTTAATTTCTTACATAGAGTTTGTGTTGTTCCAATGGGAGTTGTTTTATGAACTCGCTACTGTGATGTATGCAAGTTGTTTAGAAAAACTGAGATGCAGATAGGACAGTTAAATGATAAATAACCTGTTTTTACTAGCTCCATCTTTAACTTACTCAAACTTGACAAGAAGAGCATCAACTTTCTATGGATCAGACTGGACTACATTTCCTTTTCTTCAGATTGAAGACTGTCATCATCTGCTGTTAGCCCAATGCTACTAATTGTAATTGACTGATTTTCACTCCCCCTCACCCCCTTTTTTTTTTTCCTAGGCTGTATACATACAGCTTTTGAGACAGGTCTTGGCCCAATTGCAAAGGTCATATTAACAGTCTGGGGGAAGGATTCACAAGATAGTGAGTCAGTAAAGGAGATCTCCTGGAGTCAGGCATTGAGGCCTTGGGAATTAGCATGACTTAAGTACTTGGATTAAAACTTTAATTTTTGCGACTTTTAAAATAAAGCATTTGAGAATGTACAATTTAGCTAAATATTAACATACAACCATTATATTTGGAACTGATTAGTGCTATGCTAATATGAAGAATAATGCACATTAAGAAAATACTAACGGAAGGATAAGGAATTATGCAGAGCGGGTGGATAGGACTTAAATAATATATTAGAAGTAGCTGAGGGCTATCTAAAGGGAGGGAAATTAAAATGTATGGGTTTAAAAGAATGTTTGAATAACTGATGGGAATAGATGGCTACTGCTTCTTAGGATGAGTTAGTGGAGACAGCAGGGAGGAACTGAATTACACTAAAGTTGTCAAGGAGCATGTACACAGATGTTATAGGGGCACCTTGAGAGACCTGGAGGAGGTCCAGTCATAAACATCTGAAGATGGGAATTTTGTTCAAGATGAGTAATGTGTAGTGCAAGATTGAAATGGCTGAAGAAAAGCCAAGGTGTCAGGAAAGGAAGACAAAATGCCTTTGGCAGGCTCCTGGAGAAAAGTACATTTTCCTGGGCAAGAGTTACCTGGGGGAACTGAGGCAAATGTAAGCTGTTGTCACTAGAAGATAGAAGCAACTAAGAGTGACCAGTGGAAGAAGCTGATCACTATGAAGAGAAGTCTAAGCCAATATTCAGCATTTCTCAACTTCTGTCCCAGCTACATCTTTGTAAACGTTATCCTCCTAGATGCTTTTTGTCTGTCAAAATCAGAATAATAATCAGATAGTAAGATCTGAGCTCTCTGGCATTTTGGTGATGGCAGTAGTGAAAACATAGCCGAGCAGCATACCTGTCATTCTGTGCTAGATGTCGTGAAGACATCTTGCACGCATGAGCACCCTGTTATGTGTCTGAGACCTGGAAATCTAGTTGTTTTCTTACTTTACAAGTGGGTTTGTAACTGCTATGCTATCAGTCTGAAGTGATTTTGAAATTGTCACTGTTGTTATTAGTAAGTAAAAGCCATTTATTCAGCTTTTGTATCTGCTTATTGTTTATGTAAGACATATAGCAAGTGTCTGCAACTCTTTAATTTCAGATTCTTTTGATCTTGTGTGTGTGCATGCATGCAAGGAAATGATGGAGACTGACACACATTGCAATCTTTTTTGTGATTTAGGACCGAAAAATATATTTAAGTACAAAATACCAGAATAACAACATCAATTTGAAATTGAATGAGAGACATTATCAAACAATGGAAACTTGCAAACAATGGAAACTATGGTAACTTATAAAAAGTGGCATGTCTCAAAGAGAAACCTGGTATTGTACTGTTTCTAACTGAGAAACTTGAAACATAAAAAAATCTCAGGGCTTGCGGGGGGAAGAAACCACAAACCAAAGCAACAAACCACAATGTTTCATGAAGTATTATGCCTGTATTTTCAAAGTGAGCCCGTAGATATGTAGCCAGAGTTCAAATACTGTCCCTGTTTCATTTATTTAGGGGATGAGAAAGTACTTAGCTCCCAAATCACTAGGACAAGCTATTGCTAGCAAGTCATGATCATGCACTAGATTTTTTCACTCCTGGTACAAATTCGTAATTTCTCTCCTTAAGCAAATAATTCATAAACTATGCTGAGAAAAAGGTATTATAGGAAGCTGTGAAAAGTGTGTTATCATAGACTTCATATGGACTTCCCGGCAAATTAACCTCTTGTTGCTAAGGTCTTGAAAGTGCAAAGTTGTCAGACTCAAATAAAGGAATGTTTCTATTCAGCTGCGTTTTCCTTCTCTGCTGGTTAAATTGTTAACTAATAAGTTAGCAGGCTTGTAGTCCTGAAGTTGATATAGGACAGTATTTTTTTTAATCTTGATTTACTGTCATGTGAGAACAATAAACTATTATTTTTATAAGAGGGCAAGGATGTACAAGCAGGAATGTCTATATTTTCCCTTTGAAAAAATAATCTGTCATTTTTCAAGATGTATAAATCAGTAAAGCTTTAAACCATTTTTTCCTAGTCTGTCAGTGAACACTAGCTGAAAATCTGGCCCACTTTTAACTAGAGCAAAATAAAATGTGTGGAAAAGATCTTAGTCTATAGGCTATATTCCCTCTCCGAAATGCTGGAGAAATAAAACCAATGAAACATAAATTTCTAGATTGTTAAGGAGCCACAGATACTACATACAGGGTAGTATAGCTTCATTTTTTGTAATACTGGGCTGAATTTTTCAGCAGATATATATTGACGCTATTAACCTAAAATGGATTTGTGGTTGATTTCTTAAGCCTTTCATTCTATAACTTTTTGTGTCTAAACCAAAGAAGTACTTTTAGTACTTGACTGTATATCTTCTGTTTCTCCTCTTCTTTCATAACTTTCAATCACCCCAGCATTTTCACCAGTAGAAAAAAGAACATTTTTTCATGGTAGTATTATTAGTAGGATGTAGACCCTGAGTAATATTGGATAAATTAGTAAAAGTCTGTGGAAAGCCCAGACAATAGATTGAGTCTCTTATATTTATTTGAATCTGTGCTGAAATCTTTTCTTTCACTGCTTATTTTTAGCATAAAACCAACAGAAATACTGGACTGAAAAAATAATGCAGCTGACTCATCTGGTACCAAATAATAAGCATATTACTTTTCCAGATTACATGTTTTAAAGCAATCTAGGACTGATTGGTGTTTGTTACAGCTGAGCTGATTTACAAACATAAATCAATTAGAAAAGGCTAAATTTTTCCTACATGTAGGTATATAAGCGTAAGAGATGGGATTTCTGTCATGAAATGCTCCTGTCTCCATCTCACCTGTTCACCCTGAACTCTCTGTAGTCAGTGACCATCTAATCAACAAAATCCAAGCTATGTTTGCCTTACCTTGAAGTGGACTTCTAAAACAGGCTAAATGAGCCATTTCTCAAACAAATAATTATGGTTCTCTTTTTTTTATTTTGTCACTAAGGAAGACACAGCTTGGTTGAATTAGTTATAGACATTTACCTCAAGTGCTTAAATTACGTTTAGATGTGTGTAATACTATTCTGTCAGTGGGTATACAATGTGACAAATGTCCTTGTGTAGATACATAACTGCCCTCTCTGAACAGAGGCGCTTTGGGTGATCAGTTTTGTACACCAAGCTAGGTACTGAAATTCTGCATGGCTGAAGCTATCTGGGATTCTTCTTCCATGTGTTTAATTTTCAGCGGGAAAAAAGGAACTATATAAAAAAGTACAATCTCTTTGTACCAAGGTGAATTTCATGCCATTCTTGCAGGTTATTTTTTCCCCCTGAGCTCATGAACAGTATAATCACCCAGTTACATTTTGTCCCATTTTGGCAATATGGATACCACAGTAAACGAAAAAATTTCTTGAAAACATGTCTTTAGATCTTTCCTGTTCCTGCATTTATTTCATGTTGTACTAATGTCAGTTAGGTATGGAAAAAGATGTGTTGGATTGCAGTTGAAGTAGGCAGGATGATTCCCACTGATTTTGATGAGGTTTATGTTTGATATATTTTAAATTTTTGTAAAAAAATAAATGCCAATTTCCAGATATTGTTTACCTGTCTAAATGAAGAAGTGTTAACATCACTTCAGCACCATTATCAAAAATTATATTGTGCTTTTATTGGAGGTCCTTGAAGAGATTTTGGTTGTACACCAGCTGAACATGAGCCAGCAGTGTGCCCAGGCAGCCAAGAAGGCCTGTGGTGTCCTGGCCTGCATCAGAAATAGTGTGGCCAGCAGGGCCAGGGCAGTGATCATCCCCCTGTGCTCCGCACCGGTGAGGCTGCACCTCGAACATACTTTGATCAGTTTTGGGCCCCTCACTACAAGAAAGACATTGGGGTGCTGGAGTAGGTCCAGCTGGTGAAGGGTCTGGAGAAAAAGTCTTATGAGGAACAGCTGAGGGAACTGGGGTTGTTTAGTCTGGAGAGGGCTTGGGTGGACCTTATCACTCTCTACAGCTATCTGAAAGCAGGTTGTAGTAAGGTGGGGGTTGTAACAAGGGACAGGACAAGAGGTGGTGGCCTCAAGATGTGCCAGAGAAAGTTTAGATTGGATATTACGAAAAATTTCTTCACAGAGAGAGTGATCAGGTGTTGGAACAGGTTGCCCAAGGAAGTGGTGAATCACCATCCCTGGAAGTGTTCAAAAAGCATGTAAATGAGGCCCTCAGTGACATGGTTTAGTGGTGTCTTTGGCAATCCTGGGGTAATGGTTGGATTTCACGATCTTAAAGATCTTTTCCAACCTATTTGATTCTATGATCACTCACCCTAGGCAGCTCAAAGGAGGTCAGTGAAGTCTGTCTGAAATGTCGTAGTCTTCTGTAGAATCATCATATCAGTGAATATCCTGCAAGCACAAATAAGATGTGTTGTGTTTTAGAATAGGAACTCAGAAATACTAATACAGTGGCACAGCTTCAGGTTCTGACTTCATTCATATTGTTGTAAATCTTGAATGACAGTATAGCTAGCTGTCAGTAGAGACTTTCATTAGTATAAGTGGGGTTTGGGGTACAGATAAAAATGGATGCATGATAGAACTATTCATGCTTGCTGCATTGAAACTGCTTTTCAGGCTTAATTTAAATATTACCTTGCAAGTCTGCACCTGTGAAGCTGCAGAATTTGGTTTTAAGTCTTCAGGAAAATAACGTCAGGAACCTCAATAAGAACAACTATGTTTCTGGCCAGAGCACATGAAATATATCAGCCAGAAAAAGGAGTGTCTAAATGGCTGAATTGCTGAGCAGCCTCCATGTAATCTGTGCTTTTGTTTTTCAGATTGCACAGTGAGCAGCAGTACTACGTTCATCAAAAATATCGCCTTTCCTAAGCTTTCTAGGCATCATATAAAGATAGGGAGGGGTGGGGGTAGCTAGTGACTATTTTGGATAGAAAGTAGCTATCTTTGATGGATTACATGGATACTATGGGCCCCTTTTAAACATTCAAACCAGCATTACAATATTACTTGATCTTCTTTGATTTTTTTTTTCTCAGTTGAGCCACCCAGATTTCTAAAATGAATATATTGCATATATTACAGCAGAAATTTGTTTGAAGGTATTTATTTTTTTTATTTTTTTTTTTTCTGAAGACGATGCTGTTATCAAGCAAACCCATCTTTTGTTCAGTTTTTAATGAAATGAGCTGAACTCCCAAGCCATCTTAAGCATTGTCTTTTCTAGGTTTTCTCTCTTACAAGGTTTTCTCTCAGCCTTGTATCAGGGTTACACTTGCAGGCATCTTGGTTATGTCAAAGGCATAATTAATCTGTACTTCACAGTTTTGCACAAGCATGTGTACATACAATAACAACACATCAGGACTCCGAATTAAAATTTCTGGATAATTTCCATGACCACCTCCACTAGCTCTTGAATGTTGTTGCACGTTCCTTGTGTTTTTTAAGATACTTCTTTTTATCTGTCTATAGGTTAAGAAGGTCCCTCAGTTTCTTTCTGTATGAAAAGAAAAAAAACCCTCTTGTGCTCCTCTTAGCTCCATCAAGGTTTCTCTCAACTCACATATCATCTGTGGTTTTTAGAATCTGAACACAACTTCATTTTCATCTTAGTCTAGCAATCTCTCAAGTAAGTATTAGCTTTGTTTTGCCATGCAAGAAGCTGTGGTGCATAAAAGAAGATTGTTTTGGCATTGTTATGACCTAGAAGTGTATTTATTAGTGTTGTTAGCTTACTCGTTCTTGTATAGATGCCCTGAGATGCTATCTCTTTCCATAACTGTTGAAATAAAACATAAAAATGTTAGACAGTTGGAAATAAGCCACCCTTAAAACTCCCCAACTGCATGACCTGCAGCAGCTATTCAAAATGTCACCAGTAATATTGCTAAAGATGGCAAAATATAACTCCCAAAATAAAATGCAGAGCACCCTATGTCCCATAAGATGAACCCACACAACTATGACAGATGTTCACCAGCTGGAGGACATGATTTTGACATGTACCTGTTGAAAGAAATAAGAATGTGAATTTTTTTTCCTAGTGTGATATTAATGAACATGGAGAGTTGAAACAGTTTGTAGCGATATGTCAAAATTCTGAATTTTGTGGTTTGTCTTTTCTTTTTTTTCCCAGTTTCAAGGTCATTAAAAGTGATCAGACATTAATATTTTCCTGTGCACTAATATATACTATTAAATTACAGTCCTTTATTTGTTCAGAGAATTTAGCAAGGCAAAGAATAGTTTTGGTTTATGCTATGTAATAGTTAAGGAAATGGAATAGCAATTATGTTAAATATAATAGCAATCAAAGAAATAAGCCTTAGTGTCTTGTGGCAAATATCTTAAGTCAAATAGATGAAACAGCAGCACAGAACTCTTCGGACACAGAAAAAGTACATGTGAAATTAAAACTGATTTGGAATCGGGAGTCATTTGACTCAAAGTCTTTAATAGAAAAGTGCATTAATAACAATTTCCCTTCAATTGCTAGTGGAGACAGGCATTTCAGGACCCCTTTTGCTTTTGTAGAGTGTCTCTTGGCTCTACAAGTCCTTTACATCAGGACAGTTCCATACGACTCTGCGATGCAAGCTGCTATGCCAAATGGAAATACCTATGTTACAATGAGAAGCCTGAAATCTCAAACAGCAATTTCTTCCTGCAAGAATTTGTATCCTTCAGCTGGTTGCTTAAATTCAATAAATGAGTCTTGCTCATAGTTTGGCCATGACTAATAGATGCATCGTTCTGTTTTTCTTAATGTTATGTATGTATGAGTTTCCCGACTTGCGTTATTCTGTCTAGTTTATGAACTCGGTATATTTTGTAGCCAGCATTAATTTTCTGTAATATGAAATGAGTATAATAAATTGAGAAGCCTGGAGCCAAATTCTGGTGCCCTTTGAGCCTCAGTATATGATATAATATGATTTAATTCAGCATTTAAATGGGTAACTGTTCTTAAGATGCAATAGCTAACCATATAAACACCCCACAATAGGAATAATATAATGTGTGTCTGTAAATATCTAAGGTGGACTGCTTTAAATTAAACCTCTACAACCGAAGTTTAAATTAGTATGTTTTTTCTTTCAAAATGCATGCACAAAGACAGCTAAGGTGCCTTAAATTTTAATTAATAATTTATTATGCTGCTCTAGCTGGACTGCATTTCATCATATGCTAATAATCTTTTTTTTATACTGAAAGACACAAGTATTAACGGTATTACTGAAATGGAAGTGCTCGCCACACACTTCAGTACGAAGCGGCTTCCTGTATTCTACCCTGAATTTAGGAGTAAATTCCATTTTCTCAGCCTTTGTCTTTTTACAGATTTTTTTTCCTTGGCACTATTTACATGAATGGATTCATACAAGGCAACTTTATCTTTACCAACTGGTCACTTCAGTGAAAGTTAGATACTAATTTATAGCTAGACTCATTCAGTAGGTTTGTGCTAAAGAACAGCTGAAAGGCACTACTTTTATTTTACTACTACTGTAAAAATATCCAATGGGATTATGTTTAGTGCACAAAGTTTTGCTCTTATTTATGATTTTATCACCTTACAAGCTCTTTCTTGTCTTTTGTAAATGAAGAGTAAATATAACGTATTGTGAAGATGAAGAAGGCAAAAGATATTTCCTTTGTATTCATTAGACATTATTGCATCTGCCTTCTGATTGTTCAATAAGCTATTTTAATGAATTACTCTGAGGAAAAGATAAAAGCGTTTTGTGACTGCTGAGAGACGATGGTTGTACTAACCCCCTGTCATTTCAATAACAGCCCATCTACCTTACTTGGATAGCTCTCTGGGATTCCAAGTAAGCCAACAGGAATTTGTTCCAGACTGTGCTTTTATCTTTCAAAATTGTCTATACTCAAAATGTGCTAAACTCACTTGCCCAAATGATGTTTGAAAGAGTTAATCACTCTAATCTCTAGAAATCTCTTTTCTGTCAAGATTGGTTGTTAAAGTGCAATGCTTATTTTTTCCTGATTTACTTCAGTAAAAACACATAAAACCTGAAACCAATTCTGCAATGTAAATCTGATTTACATTTTACTATTCAGAGAATCATAATGTACGTTCTGACCTGGGTCAAAGCAGAGATTCATTTGGGCTGATATTTTGTCTTTGATAGTATCTGCTGGCAGGTGTAGATGTATCTCTGGTGCATGTACATCCTTTGGTATGCTTTTCAAGGTCCTGGCAGGCAGTGATTTAACCTGGAGTAGTTAACACTCCCAGTGGATCTGTACTTGGGCATTTGATTAATCATTTAGAGTGTTGATCCTCACTATTTCCTGCAGCAATAGGTTACTCTGTTAAAAGTTGTTGCATACTGCACCAGTGCAATACTGATTCATTCAAAAGGATGCAGATATTTTCTGTTTGCTCACCACCCCTTCACTGACTTTTCTGCAGACATGAAATGGTGCTGCCAAATACAAGGGCATTTCAAGGAATTTGTGACAGTCTTTCCTGTGTGGTAGTAGATTGGATATCCTGACTGCATGTATGGTTAACATATATTTAGTATGCACTTTTTTTTTGCTACATGTTTCCCTATGCAAAAAACAAGTTTCGTTTTATTGACTTGTCATTCTGTAACATGAGATGTTCTGTAGTACATTGGTGAAATTTGCTTTTGAATGTCTTGAACTATTTTATGTCAGCTGCAAATTTTGTTACCTTTTCTAGACAGTTTATGTTTTTTTTGAACACTGTAGGTGTCAGCACAAATGATTGTGAACAGACCTGGTAACCACCATCCGTTATGGAAGCTGATTATTTCTGACTTTTGACCAATTTTTGATCTGTGAAATATGCTTTTGCATTCCATCAAAAGGGGAAAGAATCAGACTCTACTCAAAGGTACACAGGGTAAGAGATGGCAAACACAATTTGCAACTGGTGAAAAGCTGATGGAGTGTTAGGAAATGAAATTTCAAAGTGGGGGTTGTCTTACACTTGAACAGGTTGCACAGAGAAGCTCTGAAGTAATCAACCTGCTCTTAAACTGGCCTGACTTTGATCAGGGTTTTAGACTAGAAGGTTTCAAGAGGCCTCTTCCAAAACAAATAATGCTTTGATTCCCTACCTCTATGAAAGGAAGTTGTGGTATGAAAACTTCCTTGGGTACTTCTGCAGAAAAATCTGTACAAATAGCAGATTCAGCTCTCTGTTTTGCCTTTATCTTCTTTGCATTCTCATTCTGATTTCTGATATGCTCACTAACTCTCTGACAGAATTTTGCTTTCCAGTGTACCACTGAAAATGTTTGTATCGCTGAGAAGTTACTTCACAAAATGTTTGTGACTTCCTGTATTGTCTCTTTACATTTCAGTTTAAAGTCTGGAGGTCTTTTTTAAAAAAATCTATAATCACACACAATTTCTGTTTTCTGAAAGTTTTTTTCAACTGTTTTTCTTGAATTCTTTAGCTACTGTGGTTTTTTGAGATGCAGGGGTTTTATGTGGATGACCTACATTTATTCTAAGCATCCTAGACAGGTTTTCCAAACGGTTCTTGTACCACCTGAAACTTATTTTTTATTAGTATTTTACTTTTTTCTGATTTTGTTAAATATTTTTGCTAAATAAATAGCAATAGGCAAAATAGAGCCCTTTTCCTTTTTCGGAGGATAGAAAGGAAATCTCATATTAAAGATGAACTAAAATACATTGTACTCACTGGTAGCTGCCTCTTAAACTAGACATTAAGACTAATCCAAGATTAAAAAATGTATTTTTTTCAGTGTATTGGGAGAGTGGAGTGGGAAGATCACAGAGAGAAGGAGAGACGTCAGGCATCTTTGAGCATTTTTATTTTTAAAGAAGCAATCCTGAAAATCCCTGAAAATATATGCTTTGCATAATTGGCATAATTTGATTAATGTGGCATTTAGCCTACACAGAGACACCTGAAGCTTTTCCTTAGTACTGTTCATTGTCCTTCTAATCTCTCAAGTTTTCATAGCTATTTCCTTCAATCCTGGAAGAATGGTCACCCTTATGTGATAATGAGTTTAACTTAGATGTGAAGTCAGCTTTTCATTTCATCATCCTTACAACATTAGTCTTTCTCATAGGCTAATTCAAAGCCATGGGGGTTTATATTTTACAGAACTTAATTCCATACTTTAATTAATTAACACTGTGGAAAACAGACTCCTGACATTCACTTTAGAGTACAGTTTCATTATGAGAATAAGCATGCAACAAATGTGCTTTATATAGCTTTGGATTTCAGAAAGCAAGGTAGGAAATGGCGCCTAATACTTTTCAATAGGCTCCCTATTTAATTTACACTTATGATTGACTGTGGTTTGTCTTAACTGGCATCAGTTAAAAGGAGGCAAAACCATGTGAAACAATGAGGACATTTCCACATTAATATCCTGGTATTAAACCTATACTTATGCAATCACTGTGTTTTCATTCTGACATGAACTTTTTTATTCCCAAACTCTGGACTCTGGTAATGAATTAAGTTAATGTAGAACACAAAATGAGGAAGACAATTCTACCATCATAAACCTGAAATACATTTCTGCTGCATTTTCAAGTTGTCACATTTCTAAGCTGAACGCAATATATCATAAATATGTACAAGCTCTCTTTCTATAAATTATTCTAAGCACTTAAAATTCTGTAGTGCTAAAGTGGATATAGAGGAAAGGTACTGAAGTGATTCATTGGCATTGAAAAATGTAAGAGGGTAAAAAAATGTACATGTGCTTCTGTTAACTAAGTCTTGGACATAACGATGAGGCCTAATGTATTGAATCTTCATTTAAATCACTGTTTTGTGGAAAACCTTTCATTTCCAAAGAAGTACTCTATATAAAGCAGGAGTGAGTGACCTGTGAGAGGGGAAACAAAGACTGAAGGGAAGCCTTGCTCTCAGTCTTGTTAGCCAGTCCTTTATAAGTGACTAATGACTTGAAGGAAACTCAGTAATTTTAGGAGGATTATTGCCCAGTATTACTAGAAACTATATATTCAGGCTGTTTCATTTTGATGACCAAACTCGTCACCCACTCTAAGCTAAGCATGTCCTTTAAGTATCACCTGCAGATTTGGTGTAGACTAGGATAGAGAAACAGGAAAGACCTTCAATGTACACAACTGAATCACAGTTTAGATGTTGCCTAAACTGCCCATCCTATAATAGTGCAGCAGAATTCTGGACTTCTGTGGAGCTGGATGGCCATACAATTTCAGACAAGGTAAGAGACTGGAAGTGTGTTACTGCATAGCACCCACCCGGTATGGAGAGCATCTCTTCCTTCTACCTCCACTAGTACTTCCTGGAGGAACAGAGAAGTCAGTCATTAGGGCACAGCCCTTAGTTTTGAAAGACTTGTGCCAGTTTAACTAAGATCTGACCTGAAATATTATAGAAATGAAGACATAATATGCAAAGAAGTTCTTGTGACCTTCCAGCTGGGACTTGCTGACAAGATAAATACATTACCATCCAGTGTGACATGTAGTTTGCATTTACAGATGCAGTAATGTCCACAACATGTCTCTTGTTAAGACTAAGACTATATCTGGCCCTGTCCATCCTCAACAGATGCACAGTTTCCAAAGATGAGGCAAAAAATAAAGTTCACTTTTAAGTGCCAACTAGTTTCTCTAATAAGACAATTTCAAACCAAAGAGCCTGATTTTTTCCCTCATTACTCCAATCTCACTCTGGGGTAGACTTTGAGTTCTGAAGAGCTATTATTGATTCACATAGCAGCATAAATGAAGAAAAGCTAGGCTAGATTGTTCTTTGCCAATGTCAGATAACATTTGAGCACTGCCACCAACTAGTACGTGTTCACAAAAAGATTCAGGCTGCTGGGATAATAGATAATTACAACCACAATTGTCCAAGCAGAGAAACATCCAAATCTCCTGTAGGAAACTGTGAATATGTTGGGACCCATGAGTACAAAATTAACTACCTGGCTTCAATAAATATGGAAAGAAAACTTCTTAAAAGTTTAGTATGTCATTAGCGTGGGATCTATTGAAGGATTTTTTCCTTCTACTTTCTCCAAAGCACACCTATTTAAGACTCAGAACAATCCAGGGGACTGCTGCTGCAGTGTGTGGGTAGAGTTCAAAATGCAAAAGCTCTCTTAATTTCACAATGGAAGTAGAAAATAGAATTTCTGATGATTTTTCAGCTGTGGCACTTTCTTTAGGACAATGTATAGAGGTGAAAATATTACTTCAGCAGCTTTCTTTTTTTTACTTTTTAAATAGCCATGAAAAAGAATAATGATGGCTTCTACTTTCAAGGTGAATTGCATATAATCTCTTTGTTTTGTATTATAGCTCAGATAGATCTGTTCATTATTTTAGTCTTCCTCAGGGTTCCTGAATTGATGTTTAATGTCGTCAAAAGAACAGCAAAAAGAGGGACAAAAATATAAGAAGGAGGTATAGAATCATAAAATAGAATAGAACATCCTGAGTCAGAAGGCACCTACAAGGATCATCAAATCTAACAGACTCCACACAGCACAACCAGAAAGTTAAACCATATATCTTAGAGCATTGTCCAAATGCTTTTTGAACACTAGCAGGCTTGGGGCTGTGGCCACCTCCTTGAGGATTTTGCTCCAGACTGTGTCACAGGCCTTGCTAAAGTCAGAGTAAATGGTAGTCACTGCTCTCCCATAGTCCTGCTAAGACAAGCATCATCATGCCAGCCCATACCTTATTACTGATAAGCCTGAATTAATCCCTTTTCCCCCATCAAACCTGGATTAAAGCTCTTTCAAATAACCCTGCTAACTTGCGAGCAAAAATACCTTTCCCCTATTGAGAAAGGTGAAACCTGTCAGGCCCCAGCATGCCTGATGTCAAATAGATCATTCCATGATTGCGAACCCTAAAGTTCTGCTGGGACACCAGCCTTGGAGCTAAGTACTAATAAGCTGGATCTGCCTCTTTTCTTTTGATGTCACTACCTACAGCTGTCAGGATAGAGGAGAATAGTAGTACTAGTACCTTTTAGTAGTATTAGAGTGGATTGGTTTTAATTAGTCTGAGTAGTCAAAAGGAAAATATCATCTCTTACAGGTAGCAAAGAAAATGAGATAGCAAAATATAGCTGTATATCTTCTGTATGGGGCTCTCCTACTAAGTGGTCTGGCTTTCTATGTTTCAACTAGATGAAAAATTGGAAATTGGAGAGAAAAAGCTAGTTCAAACAAATTGTTTCAAACATTTCTTTTTTTTTATTGGAAGTATTTTGGTTATTGATACATGATCAGTGCTTAAAATTACTGTTAAGAACGTAAAAAAAAAAAGAGATCTGGGGATTAAATCTAAATGTTGCAGAAGTTTCCATGCTACCAGTACTAATAGAAAAAGGGTCAAAAGCAGAAGAGAGAAGACCTTGTGTTGCTCAACTAAAAGAAAAAAGCTCTTAAGAGGGATAAATAACCCTTCTTTTCCTAAAATATTTAAATCTCTGTCTGATATATGGGGAACCTAGTATGTTTACATCTCTGTTGCCTTTGGTAACTGGGGCTTGAGTCTGGGTTCAGATTTTCAGAGCTGAGAGATTCAGGGACATCTTCAGGTTTTGTCTATGGCAATGGAAATGGGCAGGGGTGTAGGCTTGAGGCTTAAGCTACTTCACCTGTCCAGGTCCAATCTAGACTCCTGAGATGAGTGCTTAATTTGGGAGGAATGAATCTGAACCAGAAAGCTTCTGCCTTTATAACATTATTTGAGATCAATATGCCCACCTGTAACTTGCTTATAAATCTTTTTTGAAAGAGAAAATCTAAGTGGTAAAGACTCATCTGAACTTCTTTCAAAGTATCTTTTTAACATTCTGAGATAAATTTTAAAGGAATATATAAAACTTTTACCAGAAAAGAAGTTCTTTCATTTCAAAACAATAAACTTGTTCAAAGTTGCTCTACAGCAGTTGCCAATCATTTGTATTAAAGATAAAGGAGATTATTTTGATGTAAAAGCATATTTTCTAGAGGGAACAGGTATCAAAAGCAACTGATATAAAGTAATTGAGCTTAATACAGAGATGAAGTCATATTTTCTGTGAAAATATATTGCAGAATTATATACTGCAAAAAAATCAGCATAAAGTTAATTCAAGTGCATTGCATTTCTACAGTTTATGGTTCGGTTGTTTTTTTGGCGGGATTGGTTGTAGGCTTTGGGTTTTGGTTTGCTTTTTTTTTTTTTTTCTTTTTCTTGTTACAATGTTTGGGGTTTTTTTAGTTTTTATTAACATGTAAGACAACAAGAGTGTGTTAGATTATTTTAGAGACAGGCATCCTGCAATGACTACCTGGGCAAAATTATGTGACCCCCCAGTAATATCTGTGAAACAGATGTCTCTGCTGAATGCTTGGTGGTGAGGATGCAGTGTGCATCTCTGAGTAGGAGCTGGTTGTGCTGAGATAGATTGTCAGGATTTTTTCAGCCTGAAGCTGTGAGCTGTATGTATAAGAATCTGCAAATTATGTCCTCTCTATGACTGGAAAACAGTGCTTTTGTACTGTCTCATTGGAGTTTTGTGATGATAGCAGCACAGATCAGGCTTACAATTACCTTTCAAGTTTGCAACAGAGAAAAATTGAAACAACAGTTGAAAAAATACTCTGAAGGTGGTTGAGATATACTTATATAGTGATTTATTAATTTCCTTTCCACTAAACAAAGAAATGAAGACTTTACGTTAGCTAAAAATTATTTTTGTCCCCCATATCATAAGTTCCCCACATTTTCATTAAAACGAGAACTAGAGAGTGCCCAGGGAACTTGAACCAGGATCTTTTTTAACAACACATGGCACTGTTAGCACGAGGGAAATGGCTTATGGCTTTTGAGGACACTTTTGTTACTTTTTTTGGATACCTGTGGCTGCTTAGATTCTGTTCTGCAGATTAATATTTCTAGATGAAGTGAACAAAGTTATTAAAACGTAGGCTGATGCTCATACTTCTAAGTTATGTGGATTTTCAGAGGTCCATTTTTTAGATATTAAATCTTTTTCTTGTCCCTACTGTACTTTTGTCTTCTTACACAGCTGCCCATTAATCATACATTGCATGCAGCTCCATTTCCCTAAATGAAATTTTCCTTATTTTGACCTATTTTTATCCTGTTACCTTTCTAGTTATACCTGGTGGCTGGAGAAAAATCCTCCAGGACAGAGCTGGAGGAACTGATGTTAGCATTTGTTTTAAAAATCACTACTTTTTAATAGTACCTTGTCTGAAAAAAAAAGAAAAGAAAAAAAAAAATAGAAAAGCTTTTCTTCTCACATTTTCTTAGACCCTCTCACAATAAAATAGTAAGCACCATCAGGATGTTGATACACATTTCAAATGTGGCTATTCCAGCACTGGAATAGACAGGAATGTTCTTGAACAAACTGGCCAAGATAATGGAATGATGTACACATAAGTGTGTGCAGCAAATAGTATCAGCTTCATTGCCCCTCCTGCCCTAAAGTGCAGGTTCCTCCATAGGGCGAACACCATGGGAGATCCTGATAAGGATTCATTCCAGGTGTAAGTACTCTTTGTGTAAAAGTACTCAAATTGCTGTAAAACAGATGTAGCATTGCGATTGTTATTGTGATTTTATTATGTTATCGTGATTGTATGATTGTTATTATGATTTTACATCAGTTTGCACTGCAGTGCAGTATTAAGAGGCAAATTAATTTTTTTTTTGTTGCAGAAAAGGTATTGATTTTCAAGTAATCTAAGCATAGAGATAACCTTTCTCTGTGTGTATACATATGTATACACATAGAGTAATAGTTATTGTGTTTGCATATTGCTATCACTGCTACTTCTTTGTCTTTTGTCTGAAAAATACAAAGGGAAGAAGATCTATTGCTTCTGTAGAGAATTCCTCTCTCATTCTCCTGAAAGAGATAAAAGTATGAGGGGGAGAATTATTTTCTGTTTCACAGAGGAAAAGATTTAATAAAGAAAGAAGAAACAAGCACCCAGCTCTAAGAGGATCCTCGTGGTAAAGGTTCAAACAGCAAAAAGAAAAAAACTGAGGAGTCCTTCATTGCTCTCAAAGAAGATGACTGAGAAACGAATAGCTTGACTTATTTTCTTCTGTTCCCACCAAGTATGTAGCAAATTGACCTTTCCCAACCTTGTCAGCACTGGAGGAGAAGCGGTCTGCTGTATGAGCTCTTACACAACATATATCAAAACCTTGAAGCTGCTACAGGAAAAGCATCCTAAAAGGGCAACAAAGAGGCCAACAACTGAAGCTCTGGTCAGGAATGCCTGTGCCAGTTCTGACATGAAGGTCTCCATAAGTGTAGGGTGGAAGAAAAAGAGGATTCAGTAAGACAAGGTATTAAAGGTCAGTAACTTCCCCTGAAGAGTGCTCAGTTTCAGATTCTTCCTTTGCCTTTTTCCCCTCATTCATTCAAGAGTCGCCGAAAGACTTGAATCTCAGTCCTTCTCATGATACAATCATTTGTCTTTGTAAAGAAAAATATAAATACTTTGAAAGAACAGGTGTCTTCTGATATAAAATGGGGGGAAGGAACAGGAAGATGTCTACTTCCTTTTGAACCATGAAATCTCTGGACAGATAAAGTCAGGATCTACAAGAATATCAGACATGAAGTGGATACTCTCTGCAGGCTGTTGAGCAAGAAGGAGGTTCCAAAACAAGACATTTCTTAACACAAGTTGGGAAAGGACTTTCCTAACTGGGCATAAGCTCAGTATTTCTGAAGGTATTCTATGAAACTGTAATTCTTTCAGTGTGGGATACCAATGAGTTAAAGAACTTCAAAAGAATGCTCTAAGAATTTTTGGCTGAGTGAGACCAAAAGCCTTTCACTGTATCTCTTTACACTGGCCTAAAATTAATGCTTAATATAAGAATGGGGCAAGTAGACAATGATATGTCCCTGGAGTATCCTCCAAAGTCAATTCTAAGTCAAGGATAAATGTGAAAGGACTTTTAGAGATAGAATTATGTTTCTGTATTTTATAGCTTTCAAAATATTTCAAAATATTTTTTTTTGTCAATGTGCATATTCCTTTGCTGAATAACTGAATGTCTGTATTATAATAGTGTGGTTTCAACATATGTAGAAATTAAGATCTTTTATTTATATTTTTCTTGGACCTGTGGCATTCAGAACCTGAAAGTGATGTATCAGGAGCTAAGTTTCGTGGTTTTCTTTCATTGCTAATTACAGAGCTATACTCTCAAATATGGGTAGGTTTATTTTAAAATTATTGCATTGGGATCTAAGAATGTTTCATTGTAGCTAGTCAATTTTTTAGGCCTTTTTTTGTAACATAATAAATCCTTTCGTGTAATATAATTTTTTAAGCCCCAAAACCTGAGCTGGAATTTTATTTGTAGATGCAGCATATTATGTGGATGCATTTTACAAAATACTTATTTTCATTCCTTAAAAAAAGCTCTGACATATGTTTGATGATGCATGTGTTTGTTCAGCAGTTTGGACTGTAATTTATATTTTCAGAAGTTGCTTCTTGAAGGGACTGTTTTGTAGATTTGCAATCCATGTTGCTGTAGGTTAACCCAGGATTCCCATGAATTTAGTGTCACATTGAGACAGTAGACATAGATAGACAAGTGTAGTTCATATCATTAGATATACCCCACTAGCTGTTTGGGAGATTGCAAGTAAGTGATATGTGGGAACTGTATATTCTTTCGCTGATCATCTGAGCAATAAATCTTTGATATAAGACTCAGCAAGTGTGGTACATCTATGACACATCCGGAGACAGGCTTCAATTTTATCTTCCCAGCATTTCCAACTGCTGGTTCTTGCTCATGAGCAATGCATGTACCACAGTATGGAGCATGAATCCTGGGCTCAGAAATGGAACAGCTATTTCATATTTTCATCTGCATCTGTTCCTCATACAGCCAATTCAGACTATTTCACTAAAAAGGGTTAAATGAATGGATTCTCAGCATCAGATGAGTTGATAGGTAGCAACAAAGGACCACAACTGCAGGTATACAGTGAAACACTGAAAATCTTATTTCAGATTGAATAAAAAAAAGTTGGTATAATTATAAATGATATTCTAACATCAAAGAATAAAAAGGCCTGGTCACTTGAAACTGAGCACTTACTAAAACCCACAGATATCCCAGTCCTGTATTGATTTCAGTGCCAAAAAAAGGTAATAAAAAAACCAAGATATATCCTAAGTTTCTTTCAAAAAATATTTTTCTTGTATATACTATAGTCATGTTATATATATATTAAACCATAATGTCAACTGTTCCACCCAGCTATTAAACTGAGCATGACAGAGATTATAATCTTCTTATGTGCTCTATATAGTTGTTGTTTTTCATAAAACAAGGCCAAACAAGAAGTCCTGTCTAGAATGTATTTGGTGATCCCATTAAATGGTTCTGAAAGATTATAGCATTTAGAAATTTAGAAGATGTTGCAAGGCCTCACACTAAAAGGAAGAACTCCAGGCAGAAAGAAGAGATTAGTGTGATCTGTTTATTAGCTAGTTAAAAATAAGAGATGTGATTAGGAATGACAAAAGCCCTGCTGTACCCTTGCCATCAGCAACATTTTCTATCCCAACCTTTTCCATATATGAGGAATGAGAGGAAGGGAGGAAGAACAGAAGCATGTCTGGAACATGCCTATCATGATTTGAGCATTTAAGAGGAAATCAAAACAGAAACATAACGATAGTAAGGCTGATGAACTTTTAGGAGGAAGCACTGGCTAGTTTAGCAATATTTAATGGGAAGTTTCAGGAAATAGACAAGGAATCTGGACAGTTATGTCATGAAAAAATCATTTAATGGCTAGACTCATAACACAGAGGAAATTGAGCACCTGAACATGACCCTTGATGGGCCAGAGAAGGAGTGAAACAGTTATCCTTGGAGATCTGTTGCATCAGCATGAAAAACAGCTGTTCTTTGTTTTCCTTATCTTATACCATATAATACCAAGGCTGAAAGAGCAGAGTCTAGGGTCTACATTTCTTTTAGTTTTCTGCTTTATTCTTTTCTTTACTGCAGTGATATTAAGGATTTCAAGTGAAGTTTATGTAAAGCCTCCAACAACTTGCAGAAAGGGACTTTTGGGGGTTATCAAACAGAACTAGAATAGGGTAGATTCAGATAGACAAGAGACGATGGTCTTAACACAGTGATAAGTAGAGCTGTGAAACTCATTGCCAGAAAATGTATTGTAGATGGTGAAAGATTACCTGGACCCAGAAGTTACTGGACAAAAGCATGAAAGTTAAGGCCATTTAAGGTTACTAACTATGAATTGATATTATGTATTTCATAGAAATACTAAATATACATTCTACTGAATAAAGGTACTCTATAGAAACTACTTGGAGCCTGGCAGAGCACATGAGTAAATGGGAAATGTCCTTCACTAGTTCTGGTTTTATTATCTTTTAATCATGTACTTGTGACTCGTGTTTGAGACAGAATACCAGGCTAGCTAGACCTCTGTCTGATTTATTACATCTTACCTTCTTTTGATTTTAACACACCAAATTAGATCTGTGGATGAGCATATAAAGATCTGTGGCTGCCTGCAATATTCTCAGCTGTGCAGAGATGATAATACAAGCCTTTTGTAGGCTCAAGTGAAATAAGGAGGACACAGAGCCCTTATATTTGCAACTTAGCTCTCAAGTTTTTCAAGGTGGTGTTTTGTTTGGCTTGGTTTGGTTTGGTTTGGTTTTTTTCCAGAGGGTGTTGCTTGTGAGTTCTGAAGAATAGGATGACAGCATGATCTTGTTGGTAACTTGCAGTTATTTTGTATTTACTATAAAACTTGTAAAATACATAGAAATGAAAGAAGCTACTCATCAAGTGTTCACAGAGTACAGCATAGCCTGTGGGAGAGTTACATTTCTGCTGAGGTATGTGAATTTACATTTGTATGTCCACTTTTGTAAAGTATTAATATCACTTCAGAGATGTGTATGCTAGCTCAATAAGAATGACTGAAAGAAAGGTCTGCAGTATTGTTAGTTGTCTGTAAAATGTGGGAGCATCTCGTGTATGTCTAAGTAAAAGTAGGAAGTGTCGGCAGAGGATATTGATTAAAATACTTGGCTGGGTTGAATAAACCCTGACAGCATGTGTCCGCTGCCCTGATCTGTGAAGATTGCTCAGGACTGGGGGCAGGGAGAAAATGTAGAGCATCTTATCAGTATGAAAGGTCATGAATGTGATGCAGCAAAAACATATTTTCAGAAACAAGGAGTCTGAATGACTCAGAGAGCAACCAGAAACAGGGGAACTCAGAGGATTACACAGCCACTTAAAAAGACTCTTTGCAGATGTACTTATGAATGTAAGATTACTGGCAAAAGTAGGACAGAGTAGTTTCAGAAAATCAGCACAGACATAAGGCAATTATGTCTGTGATTTTGAATCCCTATGAATGTGAACACAGCTGCGAAATGCAGCCTCCCATTGATACTATGCAACATAACGGTACTGCAGTCTTTGCTAGTGAACTTCCTAGATGCAAAAGGTTCCACTTCATAAAGAAATAGATATATATTCTTTTCTTCAAAATCCTTACTTCATGCAGAAGTGACGAATGTAAGTCCAGTGTTTCCAGTGGTACACTGAATTTTATCTACAGCGTAGTGGATTTTCCAGTCAGCAAAAAGCAAGCATATTCCAAAGACCATATATTTAAGGAAAAGTGCCAAACCACCCAAAGCTTTATAATAACACTCCCACTCAGAAAGCTAATGACTTCACCTATGTGGGTACTGTGAGCTTCTAAGGAGCAGAAGAAGAGGGAGAATTGCAGATGCTTCACTGTATGTTCATGGACCTTGCATTATGGAGGGTTGATAAGAGAGAGAGTAAACCAGTTATGTCTTTTCTCAGTCCTAATAGGAACACATCAGCATGTTCATGTATGGGTCCAAAGAGAGAGGAAAAGGACACATTAGTGATGTGATCTTCCACAGGGTCTGTTGCTCAGAGGCTGGCTGTACTTCAATCTGATTGTGGGAAGGGTTTTGCCTTTGCGTGTATTGCCACAACCACTTCTTTCCTTCACTTACTAAATTGCCTTTGTTTTGGTCCACAAATTTTCTTGCTTTTTCTCTTTCTTTTCTCTCTTCTATCCTGCTGAAGGGAATGGGATAGTAGGCAAGTAGCTGTGTGTGTGCCTAGTTGCTGACTGGGGTCAATCCATTGTGACATCGTGAAGTTATTTAGTATTATATGAATAAGCGCTGTAGCTAAATATACCTCTATGGCTATATATATTCATGCTATATATATTCATGCCACAGATATATGCCAAGACTTTTAGCTGTTAGATTTTAGCTTATTCTGCAATAGCTCCTGGCTGTTTTATTCTTAACACCCATCAAGGTTCATTTAAGTATCTTAAATTATTAAAATTAGTTTTAGAATGGAGTTAACACACCTTGAGACACATTAACAAAAAACACCCAGGATTTACAGTAATTCTTATGCTAAGATAAAGCAAATTTCGTCCCATCTGGGAAATACTATGTTTTTCTCCTCTTACCCCAGTCTAAGCATTTTTCTGCTCTCTTCCTTCAATAAAGCTAAAATATGTGGATTTCAATAGAAAAAGCTCCCACTGACTTAATTTTTTTGTAAGTACAATCACAAGTAATGAAGTACAGCTTTAGCAGTGCTATAGAGGTGCTGTTTCAAAAAAGGTCTATTAGTGCAGAATTTCCAGGGTACAGTCTTGTGCTAGAATTATTAGAATTATCTAGTTCTTTTATGAATAATTTACCTGAAAACTTGAATTTACAAGTTAATATGTTTACATATCTCTGTCCAAAGAAGACACTGCATCTTAGCAATTTGTAGTACATTAAACAGTCTTTTATGTTCCTCTTTCCCCTGCTTTAAAAGGAACAGAATAGTGAATTTCTGTCATTGTCTTCTTCAAAATACCACCAAAGAATGTAGCTGGGACTTTGGGTTTGAATCAGTGTAAGAAATAGCAAGGAATACTTAATTGCTTCTTTATCCATTAAAACAATATTACTTATTTTTCACTTGATAAATTCAGTTTCTCCTCTTTGTGACTGTATTTTTGCCAGTCCAAAGTATTTACCTAAAAAATGGAAGTTTTAACATAGCAAGGTGTGTTACAGAACCTCCATATACTCTTTTTAGGTCTAGTGCACTTGTACTAATGCAGTGAACTGATATGAAATATACCAGTTACTCAACTATCTCTTAGTGATTTTTGAAGTTTTTTTGAACTCAAGAATATTGTGTTGTCTGGCATACGTACAGTTCAAAGACGAAAATTGTTCTTGTTTGCTTTAAAGGTTATATAATGAAGTGATAATTATTCTTTTTTCATCCACACTTCTAAGCAGCCTTTGCAAACATTAAACAGCCTGGGAAAGTAATTAAACATTCTCTCTTCAATCCATAGTCTTGTGAAGTTGCGTGGTAAGAGATGAGGAAGGCTCATAAACAAAGGAGGAAATAATCTGTTATTTTATTACAATTTTCAAACAGCCAGAACATTTATAAAATAAATGAAAAAAATTGTAAAATAAATAAGAAAACCCTCCAATGTTACCTGTATGTTTATATAGTGCTAAATGTTGGCTTAAAAAAACATTCCTTTCACCTGAGATGAAACTCTTCCAAATTAATTTTCCTTTAATCTTTACATCGTCCACTTCAGCAAAAAAAACCCCACTTTTTAAAGTTTTCCTTCTTTTTTCACAGCTTACATTGACTGGCTGTAAAACAAAAAAAAAAGATTCTGTGCTTGACAGAAGTTCTCTTTTTTCTTTCCTTTCCTATTTTGCCTTGCTTATGTCCCCAAATCAGGTATGGTAAGAAAAATGAAGACAAACCACAGTTTACTTTGTGGTGCTGTGGGCCTATTTGGTATTTTAGTTCTCTGTTTTAATCTATTTTAAAGCCTTCTTAAATCCAAGTTTTCAAGATGAGCTCTGGTAATATGATCAGCCTCAAGGAGGACATGGTCAGCAGAACAGGCATACAGTCACTTAAAAAGTTTTGGCACAATTACTAAGATGAACACCTGCTGTAGTATATTTGCTTTTGAAGTGCATTTAAGGAATAAAGCTATATGCAGAATGAAAAAGAGAGCCTGAGTATATGTTACAGTGACACATCTCAATTGTATTCACTAGTGCATTTAGTTAGACTGAGCATATTCTGCAAGCAGTAAGTAGTTAGTTAAGAAATCTTCAAAAGCAGAAATATCATTAAACTAAACTGCAAACATGCCTGCACAACATTTTTTACTTGACTCTTAAGTTATTCCAGTTTTGCATTGCTTTTAGGTGTGAACTAATGCAAATTTTTAAGTCTCCTAAGACTCAGTGCTTATCCAATAAACACTGTTTATATAAATTTTGCAAGTCATGGGCTGGACTTGCCGGTTTTAAGCACCTGAAGTGCTGAAAGATCTTCATGTCTTCGGGTTCTTAAGGAACTTTTGCTCTGATCTTCTGCACTGGTAATCAGAGCAGAAGTTTAGACCCACCTGCAGAGAATAATGAAGAAAGATCTTAACATCTCTCTGCCTCTGGAGATGACAGGGGAAGCCAGCAATTTGCCTGGAGATGGGACTCGTCTGGCAGTCAGGGAGTCGAATGTCTGCTGTGAACCAGCTGCATAAGTTGCAACAAGCGTTCCTGTATGCTCATACCAGAGAGTGGAACAGGTGAAATGTAGGGCTTACTTCTCTTAATAGACTGTGGCAGTAATAGGCAACCAGCTTAGATCTGGTGCCTGGCTTGGTGCCTACCTACAGGTAGCTAGAGTCTGCACGAAGAGCTGTAAGCCTCTCTTGCTAATCCTCTGCTACAACAGTGTCATAGCACAGTGCCTGTGTATTATTTCCTTGGTCTCTATTTAAAGAACTGTAATTTACTGGAAAATATATTCCTGAATATTACTGTAATAACCCTCTTGAGTCACTTATATCACTGGCCGCAATCGAAAGGGCAGATCTTGAGCTACTGTAAATCATGCTAGCTCCATTGATTTCAGTAGAGCTATATTGATTTACTGCTGCAGAGGATCTGCTCTGAAATATTTCTGTGGTATTGTGTGCATTTAGAGTTAGAAGATTTACAGGTTGTATAATAAAGCTAAGAGGCCTCACTATAACCATTC
>JANHGB010052988.1:0-16523 GCA_026283785.1 Coracopsis vasa
AGGCCCGGGGAAGCTCAGCGCCAATGTTGATGATCACTTTTGTCTCCGAATCTCCTGAATTCAATTGCAGAACGGAGGCTCCCCGCACCCTTCGCTGCTCTGCTCGCTCCGGTATTTAGGGTTTGCCCGGCCGCGCCCGGGAGCGCTTGTCGTGCATCAGGCTCGCAGGGAAAACACAGAGTGAAAGGGTAAGCCCTGTCCCTAAGGCTGGACAGGTAAAGCCGCCGCTCAGCTTTTATACTTGTCTCTGATTCTCACGTGAGAGCTGCTTCTCCGCCAAATGCTCTAGTGAAGCTGTATTATTAGCTCGATTTGCTTTGTAGCTGTAGGTGAGCAGAGAACGCACGGCAAATATTGTCAAATGTTATTTGCAATAAAATAAGCACAGAGACCTCAGCTCTAAGGGATCTGTGCAGATGGGTTTCTTCCAGTACTAATATAAATTACAGAGCCTCTCAGTTTCGCATGATTCGCTTGTTTGCTTTTCCTGACATCATGAAGAGGCATGTGCGTGCCGTGTTCCTCATATGCCATGTTCCTTTTCCCTATAGCACCGAGCAGCGAATGAATGGGTTGCTGGAGAAGCAAGGGGAATGGCAATAATAAAAGAGCCCCGGGGGCAAATCAAACTGCTGTCAATATGACAGTCTATCACTCAGTACAGGAGATACAAAACTCTTTCTGATGGATAACAGCAGGCTAATGTGCTGCTTTCCAAGTGCATGCATCCCATAGATCTGTACAGATTTCAACAAAACAAAGAAAAAAGTCTGTTTCAGAAAAGATGGCAACATCCTATGTCTGTTGAGGGGCAGAAGAAAGGGGAGAGAAAGCAACAGAAAAGGTAGAGGATGGGCTTAGTTTGGGGCATATGACATTTAAACTGCTGCTGGTGGTGACTGAATTTGTACGAGGGAAGGGGATGTCCCTAAAAGCAAGAAGTAGATTAAAATAAAAACATTGAGGGTGAATCCCTAGAGGACAGAGACTGAAAGAAGTGGGATGGAGAAAGGCTTAGCCACTGCTCACAAAACTGAGGAGAGGAACTGTGGAAGGAAACTGAGAAACTTGTACTTTTTTAAATATAAAAGGATCCAAAGTAGAGTGATGTGGAGAATGGTGAAGATGATGTGATGGCTCTAAAATTTGCCAGGAATTTACTTCTACCTCTAGGGACTTCAACTTCATTAGCATCCCAGAGGAGAAATACCAGTGTAATTTTGGGCAGAACTGACCAAAAGTACCTATTAGTGAGTATAATGAGTATAAAAAAAATCCAGATGTTCCCTGTTCAGAGCCCTTTCAAGAATCAAGCTGTAATTTAATGTTTTCATGGCTGGTTAGTGATTGACGAGTGCTGAGGTAGCTCAGAGAATATGAAGCATCTATGGCAAGAAAAAGTTTTCATATGCTTTTGTGACCCTGGCCTGATCCAAGCTCTTGGCATACAAAGAAGACATGGGGGTTTTCTTCCCTTTTCAAAACAGCAGGGACAGTGCAAGCTCTGACATTCACTCTGGAGCTGTGTAACCATTCTTCCTGCAGTTTCCTTCACATGACTTCTGAACAGCATGTTGTGTTTTGTGAGATACCTCTTTCCCAACTTCAGTGTCCACTTCCGTGCCAGAATTCAGTAAACCCTCTGGGCCATCATTTCAGCTTATTTAAATTCTACTGGCTTTGACCTTGAGTTAGTGGAAGCTTGTGGATATCTCTTCATTTCAAAGGCATTTCAGAGTTCAGCCTCAGCTCTGCTAACAATAAGGAACTTGCCTGCTGGTAATTCCCACAAGACCCATTTTCTTAAAAGATGCATCAGAAATATTGACTACAGACAGGGTGGAAAGAAGGTTGTAACATTAAGGCTTTCTTTTCTGAAGCGAGTCTGAAACCTTGAACACTAAAACCAAGCAAAACCTCCATGCTTTCTCATTACTTAATTTGGATTGCTTCTGGTCCTTAAGAATCCAGGCAGCCCTTTATTGTGCCAGAATGCAATATGATGGTTTTAAATAGTTGCATAATCTTACAAACTAACCAAAAGATTGGAAGTGCATTTAAAGTATACTGTATCTTCAGCTTCAAAAACTGGTATTTTGGGCAGTGTACTGTTTCTTAGAATATTGTCTGCAAACATATTCTTTCTCAAATCCCAGTATAGCAGTTCTATGCTACAATAAAAACACGCTTCTTTTTTTCTCATTTTAGGATTCAGGGTTAAGATTCCACTATGTGGCTGCTGGAGAAAGGGGTAAACCACTCATGTTGCTGCTTCATGGCTTTCCAGAATTCTGGTAAAACTCCCTACATGCTTTCCTTGTACAAAAGAGGTTGTTTAAGACATCCCAGAGTGATCATCTCAGCTTAAGTATCCCCACTGTGATCCATTTTATGTATCTATAAGTACTAACTAATGCATGGAGTTTTAGTAGGGAAAAAACATTGAAACATTTTTATCTGAAGCATCCACAAAAAATTCCTGATGCAAACTAACCATCTTTTTTTTGTATTGTCAACCCATTTTTCCCCAAGTATGTACACTTTTTGTCAAACTTGAAGGAGGAACTGCTCATTTCTAATGAATTTCCTGTTTGAGTAATGTTTTTACTATATGGCTCAACTTATGAATTATAGCAGACGATATTAAAGTAAGGATCCATTATATTTTAAGTGCAATTCAAATTGCTGCATTTATTAAAACCACTATATATCAATTTTTAACTGGGGGAGGAGAAGAAGAACTGTGAGTTCTATAGGCTATTGTGCAGCCTAATTTCAGGATGCTACTCAGGGAAAAAGGTTCTATTATTAGTACATCACAAGATGAATGATGAATCAAACCCAATCCTAAATATTTGCTTGTAAGAATGAAAAGCAGCCATGTGTCTAAGGATTTAACCAAATTGCTCAGGCTGTCATTGCCAGGTTTAACCAGTGAGGCTTAAAGGACATGCACCAAAAAAACCCAATAAGGGAACGAGGTAGAAGTAAAGCCAGTAATTCAGCACGTTAAATGATCCTCTTCCTTTCTAAATGCAGATATGGAGGTAGGGGCCACTGTTGGAACTCTGATCTTCCCAGCTGGATTCAGGCCATGAATGATAAGTTGACCCGGGTAAAACAGAGGTCAGTCCTCTTCCCTTAGCAGTTTCCTATGGATACTAGTGGCCTTGAGGATGATGGTACAAAGTTGTATTTAAGATCAATTTTCAAAGAAGTAGATTGTTCTAATTATAAATTGCTATATAAAAGAATTAAAACTGTAAACTTTAAAAGACAGACGAGGGGTGCATATTCTATGCAGACTTTATGCGTACCTTGTATAACTCATATTCTAATACAGTCAGACAGCTGAGGCTGCAGCTGATTTCCCCCACAGCAGGAATAATAACAGAAAATGTAGCATTTTACACACACATTCTGCTGAGATCCAGTATATTATTCTACAAAAAGCAGAAAGCCGTTGTTATAGTTAAGAGTGGTGAGTCATGCTTCAAGTGACAGTTAATGTATTGTATTATCTGGCCATTCAAAAGGAATGAGTAAGAAAGTGTTATACAGGTCACTGGGACCATCAAGAGCATAATTTTTAGAAATGTGTACAAAAAGAAGACTACATGTGCATAGTCTATAAAATAGTCAAGCTACCAATACTGGTGTTGCTTTGGCAATTCAACCAGTGAGGAATTTTTTATGCAAAAATACAGAGATCATTGTGAGAGCACAATATAAAATAGTCAGAGATATTTAAAACAGCATCAAACTTTAATCATTTGGTCAGGGGAAAAAAACAAAAACAAAACCAAAAAACCAAACCCCAAACCAGATATGATTCACAGCCAATACTGACCTTAGTATGTGCCTGGGAATGGCTAAAGGTGAAAGATCACTCAAGAGTATCATGCACCAGAGTCATTTTAGTGTTTTAGATGCATAAGAACTTGAAAATCAGTACCAATGTTGTGGAAAGGCAATAATAAAATATTTGGAATTGGGAACCGTGTTGAGACAGCTGGGTGCCTGTAAGAATTGTGTGTGAGTGGCTACATGTTTTACAAGCTGGCTTTCAGAAATAATGTGATCACAAAGTCACAAAATACTTTCCATTATTCAACCTTAGGAACGTGAAAGCATTCACCAACATTTCCAAATTCTGCTTGCAAAGCAGTTATCCAGTTTATCCACATTTCAGGTGTAGGAAAAGGATTTCTTTGAATAGAAAACCTCCCTATTTGGTAGGTCAGACATTCAGTGACTGATGGACTGCTGTGAAAACAGAAGATGAGAATAGCAAATAGACATTTTCTGAAAACAAAAAAAGTATATTTATGGGCCTCATTGTTTCTTCTTACTGAAATTATATAGGATAGCTACAATAGTTACCATGGCAAATTCAGCTCCCAAGCCATTGCATAATGCCTTTACAAATTTTATTTCTGGAGATCTCAGCTACATCTTGTATCTGCATTATATGGCACTGAAATGAAAACGTTCTGACTGTTCTGTTTACATGAATACAAATTTCTGTAACTAATGAGTGTTACTGTAGTATTACTTATGTTCAGGTTTTCTAATAGGCTGGAGGCAAAACTGAAGTAGAAGATCCAGTGGTGCAATATAGACACTTTGAATTAAGGTGGAATTCTGTACACCACTCTTATGGTTGCTGATGATTCAGATCTTAATGTATCTATTATTTGAGACTGCTGAAACAAGAGCAGAAGTAAAAGCTAGATCCCAGCATAGAGGGATGCAGCCATTATAAATATGGCTAGAATGATTTCGGGTTTTGTGTATCTTTCTGTTACAGTGTAAGAGAAGACTGTGTCTGCCTTAGTACTGGCTATCCTGAAATTTATTATGGTTTCCATAACAGCTGAAGGGCTGTTTCTGCAGGATGAGACTCACCATTTTCTTGCTATTTTTGCTTCGTAACACATATCTAGTCACTATATAAATGAGGAATAACCCAGGCCTTTGCCCGAGTTCTTAATTTTATGTTTTTCAATGTGTGTAATGTTATCACTCTTTTCCATAGAGACACAAGCAATGAAATACTTTGTGTAGTACCAACATATTGAGAGATTATTCTGAAACAATTCTGGTAGAATAGAGACACAGATGAAAGTGTACTTATATAATATAAATCATATAAACTTCACTAAGTTAATTTGTTATTCATTGTACTTCTTTCTTTGGTTTATTTGGTGTATTAATTATCTGGCCTTCCTTTTCTGAAAAAAACCCAAACCAAATCACAAAACAAACATGCCTTGAAGCATGTTTCCCTACTCCATCAAAATGTGTGTGGGAGAAGCCAGAGAGAAGAGAAAGCTTTTCAGATCTTATTTTTTAGATGATGCTACAGCTCCAAAGATAAAACAGACTAGTCCTCTGTGTGCTCTGGTTTATACCTGCTTTCTTTCCATCAAAGGGACCATGCCAGAATACAGGAACTGTTAAAACACCCAGGCTCTGGCTATACCCCCTTTCTGGCAGTCACACTTCCTTACTGGGGAATTCAAGAAGGGATCACAAAACTACAAGAGCCACAAAGGACCATCAACATACCACAGAAAGGAAAAAGAATGTCACTGCAAACAAAGCCATGCTAATTTACCCTCAGCTATTTGAAAGCAAAATCCTTGAGTGCATTTTGGTATTATACTGCTTGACCTTGTAACCCCAATATTTTTTTCCCTCTTGGTTAGGTATTCTTGGCGCCATCAATTGCGGGAATTTAAAAGTGAATATCGAGTGGTGGCCCTGGATTTGAGAGGTTATGGAGAAACAGATGCTCCTTCCCACAAAGAAAATTACAAGCTAGATTGCCTGATAACAGACATCAAGGATATTCTGGAATCTCTAGGTGCGTTAGTAGAAGACAAACTGCTCAGCTCATAGATCACTTCATTTTGCGGAAAATGCCTCAAAGATCCCCACACTATGTTTACATTTTCCGAACTTGGCTGGTTGTGTTAATCTCCATGGTAATGCCATGGTTATGCTTGAGAAGAGCTCTCATCCTAAGTCAATTTCATAGGGATTTAAAATTTTTTTGAAGAAGTATTTTTGAGGTTTGTTATGTTTAGTTGTTCTAACCCCAAGTTAAATTCTTCTGGAGAACTCGATTATATCAAAAGTGCTTCAAAAGATTTCTATTCAAGAGGGGTTCTAGGGTGCTTTGACAACTGTGGCAAACTGTATGAACAGTTTGACTTTTATGCATTTCATTTGTAGTCTATGTGCTCAGCATTACAATCCTGAGGGAGGAGGGTGATGGTATCTGTCATTGGTATGTATTATATATTCCAGCAGTAGCTAAAGGAGGAATGGTTAGGCTTTCTAAAAGTCATGATTTTTCTCCCCCTTCTATTGCTGTTAAATTGCCATTTTTATTGATGGAGAAATAAGTATGTGAATGCCAAGAACGATAAAAATTGCCATCAAAATAGCATATGGAGAAAAGCTACAGGCCTGCTAAGTATATAAATGTGTGCATTTATGTGTGCATATATATAAATTATGTTTGTATACATGGTTATTAAGGATAATGCCCACTTTTTGCATAATGATGATGTTCAGTGCTTAGATAACCTCCCATACTCAGACAAATTCATAAGGATTATTTTTGTTCAGGACAGGCTTAGGAGATTGCTCAGTCCTTCTATCTGCAGTTTCAACTCCAAACTCCCTAGACATGACAAATGTACATGCATCATAATGATTGCAAGTTGAATTGTATGGCTGACCCTGCATTAGCTGAGGACAGGGTGGCCGTTTGGATACTGATTGACTTTAGTCTGGCATTGAGGGAGCATAGTTAAAGTGTAATTGTTAGTCCAATTAAATAGTTGTAATTATTTGTGAATTTTTTAGTTATAATAGTGCACTATTTTTTCTAGCCATTAATTATTAATTTAATAACTATTAAATAGTTATTAATTATATTAATAAATGTGCTGAACCACCTATTTTGCCCAGTAATGATTTTAATGCATTTGGTAATTTGTATGGATGCAAATTCCACTGACATAAACCCACACATCTGTGTTTATGTGGTAGGATACAACAAATGTGTGTTGGTTGGCCATGACTGGGGAGGAATGATCGCTTGGTTAGTGGCTATATGTTACCCTGAAATGGTGACTAAGCTGATTGTGGTTAATTTCCCTCATCCTTCTGTGTTTACAGGTGAGTTTTGTAGTAGTTTTTGTTAATCCAGAGTATCTCAATTTCCATTATGATTGTGTTTGCTTTGAGGTTGCTAAAGAAGAACCAGCTACTTGCCCTTTAGATGTTCACTAGATGCTTTGCCGCTACGCAGTGCCTTTCACAATCTGGACTGTTATGAAGCAGCCAGGTATCAAGTGTTTGAGTTTTGGAAACAGGAGTGCTTGTAAACAAACTTACTGATACTTATCTTAATCCTTGAAGGTAGAGAAACACAATTCTCACACATATGAATCTGGTTTATATACTCTGACAGGATAAAATTCCCTGAAGAAGGGTGTATACTGCATTACACCTAGGTAAAAGCCTCAATGCATTATTAAATCTGCATAAAACAGCCTTTGTATAAATATGAATCAGACATTAGAATTTAATTCTGGTTTAGGTGAAAAGTGACAATTTGTTGTCATAATTATTATTATGATCTGGGACAAAATTCATTGGAACAAGAGAGCCTCTTCAGGTTCTTACTAGAGGCTCAGGAACAGACTAGCAGTGAGCTGAAACAAGGATTTAGGTGCACTGGCAGTTTGACAGGCTTTGAGCTTGTATACTACCCAGAATTACATTTATGAAAAACATTTATTTTATGTTTACATTTATTATGGAAAAACATTTCATAGGAATTAGATCTGTATTCAGTAATTAAAATGAAAGCATTATCTCACTAATTTTAATGTCTTCGGTTGCTGACCTTAGCCTGTTTCTATTTAAGCCATTTCCCCAGAAATAGTTAAGATTATTCAGTGCAGATTTAATTTTCATTAACTTTCATTACAGCTGAATGAAAATCAGATCTTACACCACTGTGGAATTGGAACCATTCACACATATTGTTCTCACAGTGTTCTTGGGCACCATCCTAAGATATTAAAGAACATTTTGCAGATAGTAAAGTCTCACTTACCCAAGGAAAGGTCTGTTCACCACCACTGGAGCAAGTAGAAGCTTTTTGCAGTATTTTCACTGAAAGCATGACCCAGGCTGTATAGAAGACAAGAATATTTTATTAGAGTATTTCTTAGCATTTGTTTGCATATTTGTTAAAGTACAAAATCTGTTCTATAGCTAGATAAAGTCGCCCTGGCTCAAGTTTCTTCTACCATGGATTAAATGAAAATATCCAGTTTATAAATTGTGCACAGAAGTAAAGCGAGCAGTGTTGACAATGGTCCACCAAAGAAAAATTTAACAGGTGATGCAATTTAAGAATGTATATGATATGAAAGCTTAGAAGATAGCTGACACTTCAGTTTACTGGTTTAAAACCCATTCTTATGCACTGTCAGAATTAATATTTCAGAGAGATCTCTCATGTTAGGAGTGCAATTTTGCCTTCTTGAATTTGCATCTGTAAAGGAATTTATAGATGCAAATTCTAGTTCTACATCTAAATACTAGTTCTACATTTCCTACTAGCTGCATGCATTCTGTGCTTGCTTTGAGGAAGTCAGGTATCTGAATGTCAGTGCTGGCTCTTGCAACTCATCGGAGACACAAAGTTACAATTGAGAAAAAAAGACAAGAAGACTTATTGCAAAATTGGCAAATCATTTTCTTTTGTTACATATGCTTCAATGTCTTTAATAAGTTACACTATGTAACCTTGGCTACTGTTCTTGAAATTGCCAAGAAGACAACTGCTAGAACAATTCTGTACTTTTGTGAACAGGATCGATGCTGTCTTTAGAATGTAAGTGGATTATCAGCTACAGATTTCTGTGCACCACAGTTTTGATGACAGAAAAAGGCTGAAAAAAATGCTTTGGGCTCGCTACACAAATGGATCTCTAAGTGAAAACCTCTCATGCGGTTAAACTCTCCAATGTCACTTCCCTCACCCAACATTTGAGAGGCTTCTGGTTTGCTGACTGTATTAACACATCTAAAAGAAGTATGTTCTAATGGCCACATCATGTACTTACTCCTGAAATAATAATCATCTTTTTTCACATAGCATGCTCTAACGCAGTATTTTTAAAACATTCATTTAAGTTTAAAAATAGTAATATTAGCAGTAATTTTGAGTCATCAGTTTTCATTTTTAATTCATGGGCATTTTTGTTTCAGAATACATTCTACGACATCCATCACAATTGATTAAATCTGGTTACTACTTCTTTTTCCAAATGCCATGGTTTCCTGAATTCATGTTTACACTAAATGATTTCAAGGTGAGCAAAATGAGTGCTCTTGTTTATATATTTAACTGTGAGTGATGGGAGAACTGCCACCCACATTGATCTCTTCTGATGTAGTTAGAATTACTCCAAAAAATGGAGCTTTCCGGTTTTTCTTTTTAAGCATTATATATTTATATGGGTAGGATATAAGTACATAGAGCCTCTGAGACAGATTAACCTTTGCTTTTGCATTTCTGGAATACTCCACCTAAATGATCAGCTGGTCTGACTTGTGCCCATGCCAGACCGCCATATTTGATGCCTGGGGAACTGGAGCTGACTTATTGAGGTCCCTGTGTGTGGTGGGACTTCCTCTTATCCCTCAGAGCCTGGACAGGGCAAGCAGCCTGGGAGTCTGGGCATCACATTCAGCCAGGTGATGAATTCTGCCTGAGCAACCAACAAGGCCAACACTTTGCATAACCTTAAAAAATAAGTAGAAACATATAGAAGGGGGAAAACCAGCTGCAGTCATGTATCCTCCTACATGCACACAGCCCACTGCAGAGCTCCCAGTGCTGCATATACACTGAGCACAGTGAGCTGGGGAGGTCCTCAATCATTTTCCTTCTTGCTCTGTCAGCTGCTGAGGTCCATCCCAAAGAAAAGTGTGTGCCTGCACTTGCCTTTGCCTGTCACATGTGGCAGCTCAGGATGCAACACTGAGAAACTTGGGACTACTAGTATTTGCCTGTACTTGATTATTCTGAACCAAATTATTCCAGAAATAAGCTTAATATATGCTTTACACATAGGTCTCTAAAAAAGTTTTTAAACCATTCATTATACTCTAAAAAATGTATAAATAAGACTTTCAAAAGATGTGTCCTGTTGAAGGAGAGAAATCACATTTTCTGCCTATCTTATATAGTGGCTTTTTATGCTTTCTTTGTAGGTTCTTAAAAGTTTATTTACCAGCCACGCTACTGGAATAGGAAGGAAAGGATGCAGATTAACAGCAGAGGATATTGAAGCTTATCTCTATGTCTTTTCACAACCTGGAGCATTAACTGGACCCATTAACCATTACAGAAATATTTTCAGGTCAGTATTAACATTCTGAAGAAGAGGTAACATATTTTAGAGACTCCTCGAGGCCAACACTGTTACTGCATCTTCTGCTGCTAAAGTAGAAAAAACGCCCTCTGTCTCCGAAGTCTCAACGGGTAACAAGTGCACTCAGTGTCAAGTGGTGTCATGCAAAGTTAATTGTATCAGTTATCCACACTAAACGGTGAAACAAGCGGAGCGCAGATAAGGACAACCTTTGTTTCAGAATCTAATAAAGCAAAGAGCCTGCCTCATGCACAGAACCCATGGCAACCACAAAAATCCACCTCTAAATAATACTTACAGAATTAGTATTGATTACTTGTTTGCATTACAGTTCATATTGTCTAATAATAACATCTATGAAAAGCTACTACTACTAGGTAATACGGCATCCAAGTATATTACTCTCACTTGTAAATTTACAAAACTATGTCTAACTTTAGTTTGATTGTGTTTGGCCTAGTTTTATGTTTTGGTTTGGTTTTTTTAAGGCAGGGTAGGTTTTTTTGTAACTAAGTGTAAAACTAACCCTAACTTGTGGGGTCTGCATTGATCTCATCAGACTCAACGGCAACAGTAAGCAAGTAGCGGGGAGCATGCACAGATAAAACTGAGAGAGTATTACAATAGGAAATATTTTTGCAAGCTTAATCTCTAATACTTTATCTTCTCAAGCAGTTTTCTGGTGGTTTGAACTTTCCTGGAAGGAGCTGGCTTGGCCTTAGAGACTGATGCCCCTTTTTTACCTACCAGAAATGTAACAGGGCCAGAGAGTGTTTAACTCTGCATATCACATGCTGATATACGTATGTATGACTTACAGCCCTAACTTGAAGGACTGTACCAAGAAGAATGGGATTGAATTCTTTTTTCCTTTGCTGCCTCTAGTCTTTAACAGTGCTAAATCTTCTGCATGCTTCTCTAACACAAGACCAGCCTACCAATATTCTTTAAAAATGACAATTCTCTTCCTTCCCTAAATTCTGACAGTAGATGTTTGAAGTAAATTAACTTCTCATTTTTCCTGGTCCAAATTTAGTGACACCTTTACTGCCCTTTCTGTGCCTTCCATGCTGTCACTGTCAGGAGAGCAGTTAGCAGGGAAATACTGTGAGGAAAATGGGGATCTAAGCTAGGTGCTGTCTTGTACAGGCGAAGAGATAAAACTGGAATGAGAAATTAGAGAGATGGTGTATTATTTTCTTCTAAACAAGGTAAGACGAAGCACAGACGCCAACAGAGAATACATGAGATGGCTCATGCTTGTAACAGTATACTTATTTAACACTATTCAGAGAGTGGTTGATGACATCAGTTGGGATGTCCAAGGGCAACAGGCAGCTCGTGGCCCTGCAACAGCACTGCATTAGCCCCCAGGGTAGGGCTAAGGAGAAGCTGGAGGGGCATGAGCACTCTGAGCCTGGTTCCTTACATTTGCCACAGCACATCACATCAGTGAAGGCGCACATGAACCAGATGCTTACCTGACAGTAACAGTGAAATATCTGTGGTAGCTGATAGCTTAATTGCTGTGGGATTCAGATGAGATGAATGCAAGAGTTGGGTATATTAAAACTGTTGTTTCAGGCCTCTTCATGCTCTAAAAAAAGCCTAGTATAAGTTTTTAATCAGAAAGTATCTATCCTCACAGTTATTAATTCCACTGTGTGTGTGTTTGTGCATTGTCTGGCTTACAGCTCTAATGAAAGTTACCTGTACTGAATTCAGAGAATATTATGTTAGGTACTGTCAGCCACAATGCAGGAGACTTTGGACTGGAAGTAAAAGATTAGTCTTCAGCTCACTCACTTCTTGCCACTGGTTCTGATGGTTGCACCTTATGGGATGTAAATCCTTAAATATGAAAATTGGATTGGCATTTGCACTTCCTCCCGTATAAGCCATTAAGCGGCACTTATAACTGGTATTTACCGTAACTACCAGTGGCTGGCACTGGTGGCCTATGTGTCAGAAGTTTCCAACTCATTACTACCCACCTGGAGTTTCATTCTTCAGAACTTAATTTTTCTGCACAGTTATTTCCAAAGAAATGACTGAAATCCCCAACTTCCATTCATCACCAAGACAACCTTGTTTAAACAGCACAGAAGTCATTCCCTTCACTCTATTTTACATACAAACACTTTTGGAATAAAAATCCTAGGTTTTGTTATCATGCAGCACTTGTACAAAGCCCAGTAGAGTTTTTCTAAGTGAGGGTGCGTATCTTGCAAGGCACTTGGACACAAAAGAAAAACTGTAAACCCTGCAACAGTGAAAAAATACACAATTCACTATTGTGAAGAGATCAAGGATACTGGACTTAAAAGGTAAAGAGATTAAATGCACTGAATCAGAACATCAGATTACCAATCTTTAAAACTGATGTGATGAATAAGCTATGGTTCAGTGGCTGAGGACAGGTTGTTTGCAAAATCATCTAAAAACATCTAAATATTCCATTTAAAATCCTTGTATTAAGAATAAATAATTTTTACTGAAAGTTTAAACAGGTCATTATGGTGGTATAATTTTTATTAACATTCTACTTTCTTCAAAGTATTTTCTCAGGGCTATTCTTCAGAGTATTCTTCAAATGTCTTATAATGTATTTATCTTTAAAGGCTTTCTAGTCTGCCAAATCTCTGGGTTGTGATGTTGCAGTTTTAAAGAGATTATGACTCCATGAAAAGCAAATTATTAAGGAGCAGTTTTCTTTCACTGCATACAGATGTAGGTATGTAAGTCCAAGGCCTTCAAAAACATACTGTAGCTCTTTCTAAAGGGAACTCTGATGTACTTTGAATGTAGCATAAATTTCATAGATGAGTGAATATAACTGAATTCTGTTCAGCATTTCAGACATCATTGGTCTATAGAATGTATTTTTCCACAAATATTTTTAGCTGTACTTACTTTTGAGGAGGTCTGAAACAGTCTAGCTGGTATCTTCCATAGTGGCCAGAAATGGCAGCCTGCCTTTTCCTGGACAAACATTTTGTGGTAAGGCAGTTTGGCTACTCGGGTAGGTAGATGCCTTGAACACTGTAGTCTAAATGTGATTCAAAGCATCATATTTCACTAAAACCTACCTGCAGTAAATAATACAGGTTCAGAAATTTGCCACAGCATTCAGCAACCAAGGGAAAGGCATTGACCTACAAAAATTGTGGCCATGTTGTTCTGTATTCCCTTCTACAGAGATCATGGGGCTCCTGAGCTGAAGCATCAATCGTGTTCCAAAAATAAGACCTCTGTTGCAATCAACTGCTGATTACAGATATTACAATAAAAGTATCTTCTAACACATTCACCATCCTTAAAAACAATTCAAGACTTTGAGTCACAGTAGTGTTTTCTTGCTATTGTAGAAGGTATCTCGGCACCTAGAAAGCCTGCAATGAGATTCACTGTTGATTTCAAAAGCTAAGCTGGCTGAAACCTGGTTTAGTGAGTTTTTGTTAAAACTGAGACCTAACTGAGTGTGTTTTATTTTTAAAGCTGCCTACCTCTGCAGCACCATGAAGTCACCATGCCAACCCTGCTGTTATGGGGAGAAAGAGATGCGTTTATGGAAGTTGAGATGGCAGAAATTACACGGATTTATGTTAAAAATCATTTCAGATTAACTATTTTGTCCGAAGCCAGTCATTGGCTCCAGCAGGATCAACCTGACATAGTGAACAAGTTAATATGGACATTTCTAAAGGAAGAGACAATAAGAAAAAGAGAGTGACTGTTTGTATGTGTCTTAAGGGGTCTACATAAAAACTCTGCAGATTTAAAAACTAATTGTTATCAGGGCCATATTTCCAGCCTGCCTTCTATTTTGAGCTCTGTTAGAGAAAAGTGTTTTCAATGTACTGTACATTTGGACACTGATGTTACTGCTAAAAGAAGAAATAAGAATATGTGATGCCAACATTGGTTTTACTTGTATACTTGTATTTTGCACATAAAAACACCTGCCTTAAGGTATATATGTATTTGTACAGAAAGAAAATCATAGAAAGTTGCTTGGTTTTGTTTTCTTCCTTGCTTTACAGTTTTAATGTGTGGTGCCTTTTACAAATTTATAATGAAACAATACAGTGGTGCCATATTGAAGGAAGTAATGAGTTTTCATTCTAGATTCGTCTGAATTTTTTTAATGTATTTTACCATTAAACAGTAACTAACTCTTTTTATTGATCTCTATTTTAGTGCACTGAACGATTGAAAACTTTCTGGGCACCTTTCTAGTCTTCAAGTGGGTAATGATAACGTATCTTGTTGTACTGTTGAATGCAGTTGCTTTGTGCAATGTGTATTTCTTTCTTGACTAAAAATGGGAAACCTGTACACTTAAGATGTCTGACCAAGAAGAATGGAAAATTAAGATATAACGTGTATGTATTCCACCTCTGTCTAATAAAATGCAATTTAACTCTACTCCCTTTGACTTTCTATGGAGAGATTTCTTACTGAAGCTAAGAACGGGGTTTGAATAGCTCAAGTGTCTCTCTACTGTGCAGCCTTCTTCTTGCTGACTGTTGTAGTTTCTTGGAAATAATGCCTTATTGTTGGCATTATCCTTCCTATGTTAACAACCACTGTTCTTGGCTCCAAGAACTGCTGCCAAGTTCCTGTGTTTATAGGAAGAAGAAACACAGTGAAACAGAGGGTAGAATTAACTTGCATCTGATGTCAGGGGGAACAAAACCGGATGCTGACTACAAAGATGAAAGAAGCACAAAACATGAGTTCCCAGAAGAGGTGAGTCACCTGCCTGCAGGGATCCCAAAGGCTCCCTCTCTCCGCATGCAGTGTTCTGGGAATGGGTAAGGATGAATAAGGACCAGTTGGGGAAGGCATCAGAGCCAGCTCAGCCTGAACCAGCTGTTCACACCAGAGAAGAAGAGAGCTGACAAGTTACTGGGGAGTCCCAAATGTACCACATTGCCACATGTGCCATCTCTCTCAAGCCACGGTGTCCCCCGTAGGTACTTGGCACTGCCCCTGCTGACATATTGCTTGGTGCAATGCTCAAAAGAAAGGGAACCAAGGTGTGCCATCAGTGATGATCTGCTCATGGCTGGCGAGCTGCTTCCTTTCATGCTGTTCACAGCACCTGAGGAAACGTCCCCTCAGCATGGCGACAGCATGGTGGTAATGGTATTGGTGCACTTTTTCCACCCATGCCTGGTACCTGCCTTTCAAGGCTAATTTTCCTCAAAACACTGTCAGCACTTATCAGCTTGGATGGTTACATGCTTCTTTTACCTCAGGTTGGAGAGGTTCTTCCTTGCCTCAGTTAAATTACTTGGCAAGAAAGCTGGCGCTGGGGAGCATGGCTTTTACTGAGGAGACCCTGCTCACTGGGACTGCCACCCACCCTCCCAGCTGCTGAGAGCTGCCCACGAGAGCTCCTGCCTGCTGTGAGAGGTTGACCTGTAACAACAGGCAATAGCCGAAAGGCTCACGCTGCTTTTCTAAAAACCAGGGCTGCTGTCCCGGTCAAGGCAGGCACCGACAGGCCTTTACAAGGGCCAGGTCATAGAACCACAGAATCATAGAATCAGCCAGGTTGGAAAAGACCCTTAAGATCATCAAGTCCAACTTTTCTCCCAGCACTGCCAAGGACACCACTAAACCATGTCACTGAGGGCCTTGTCTACACGGTGCGTGAACACTTCTACGGATGGTGACTCCACCACTGCCCTGGCAGCCTGTTCCAATGCCTGAGCACCCTTTGGGGAAGGAATTGTTCGTAATATCCAGGATAAACCTCCCCTGGTGCAGCTTGAGGCCACCTCCTCTTGTCCTATACTTGTTCCTTGGGAGCAAAGAGCAGCCACCTCGTGGCTCCACCCTCCTGTCAGGCAGCTGTAGGGAGCAATAAGGTCCCCCCTGAGCCTTCTCTTCTCCAGACTAAACCCCCCAGGTCCCTCAGCCGTTCCTCATCACACTTATGCTCCAGACCCTTCACCAGCTCCACTGCCCTTCTCTGGCCCTGCTCCAGCACCTCAATGTCTCTCTTGTAGTGAGGGGCCCAGAACTGAACACAGGATTCAA
>JANHGB010052989.1:0-11520 GCA_026283785.1 Coracopsis vasa
GGTGGTAGCAGTAGTGATTTGTGTTATACCTTAGTTACTGGACTGTTCTTATCTCAACCCATGGGAGTTACATTCTTCTGATTCTCCTCCTCATCCTTCCAGGAGCAGGGGAAGGTAGAAGGGGGGCAGTGAGCAAGCGGCTGCATGGTTCTGAGTTACCAGCTGGGCTTAAGCCACGACACCATCTCATGTTTTATGTCTGTATAGTGCCTAACAGTGATGCCCTGGACCAAAGTGTTAGAAAACCACCCAGTAATAGAAGAGTTATCCTGTCCCACAGCCTTTTCTGTCATTCAAAGCAGATGCAGATTTAGAAGCCAGTTGGAAAATGACCAGAAACTTGTGGATTTGATTGTGTGTCTGATGCCCACCCACTGGAAACAGGGACTAAGTTGATACTTGCCAGGATGTACATCCTGAAGTCCGGTTGCATTAATGGGATTATCTGTTTATACATATAGTTCAGCTGCTGGAGTCCAGTATCAGCAGAGGTACTATGTTATCAAAGGCATAACTAAGAGAAAGAAAAAGTGCCCATTACGAAAAGAAGGTCTATATGATTATTTGAAAGGAAAATCTTAACTGCCTGAACAAAAGTGGTTTTAGCTCTAATGCATCTTTAACTACAACGTATGCAATAAACTACAACATTCAAGCAAATGTAGACAAGAATGTTATACCTGTTATATCCAGACGTTACTGATATAAGTTACACACAGCAAAAAATCTACATTTGAACTCATGTAGGCTTACAAATGAGGACTATTTAACGTGAACTTAAGTGGTAAGTGCATTGGAAAGAAAGCTGGTAATGCGCACTTAAGCCTTTTATTTTAAACAGATTCGGGCACAAAGGATGAAACTCAGATGCTACATGAATGGTTTGAGCTGGTACTGGAGAAGAATAAATTAATGCGTTATGAGTCTGAGCTCCTGATTATGTAAGTAAGGACAAGCATTAGTACTAAAGATGGGCAGGGGAGAGAGGAAGAGTATACTGAAAATACACCTGAACACCCTGCTGTGTGCTGCAGTTTGAGACTGTTGTGGAATAAATGTACCCAGAGTAGCTACAATCTGTTTTGAACACAGATTTTCAGTCGAGCCTTCCTTGTCCTTCCCTCTCACGGGGGTTCATTTATTTCAATCCTATACCATACTCTAAAGCAATATAGCATGTAGACGCTCTGCATTTACATAATGTGCGTCTAATGAACTTTCTTCTGCGAAAGAAAAATAGTCTGACAAATTTTCGTCAGGTTTCATTGGACATAGGGGAAAAGATCTAGGAATTCACTACAGCAATGAAGCAAGCAGATGCACCAAGCAAATAAAAACTGCCTCCAGATGCCACTGTAGTTGATGGAAACAATACAGGCTGTAGCTCTGTTGCCTCACCTTGCCTCCTTGGAAATGCGCTCAACAGATAGGCGGAGGTGACTCTCAGCTATTTTCTTCAGGATTTCTGGACCATGTGGGAAGGTGATGAGAGTTATTACTCACCCCTGGATTTCACACCAGTGCAGGCTGCTTGTTGCCATTTATCATTTCCATATCACTCAGCACCCCGCGCTGTGGGCAGTGATGCAGACCAACCATTAGCTCCAGCTGCATAGCAATTTCTCCCCAGCTGATGCTGCCAGGGGCGAAACCTCTTCTTTCCTGTTCGATTGTCATTGTGTGTTGCAGTAGTAATGCTTCCTGCTCACACTGTCTGGAAAAGCAGTTAAAAAAGCAAAAGCAGGCTGCTTTTGTCACTGCAGGACACAAAATGTTATCTGGATGTGTTCACATGTGTTAATTCCCTTCCCTCAGGACCCATTCCTGTGCAGAGAGGCTGCCAGGGCCCTTCATGTGTGGGGGAGCATTTAGTCCTATCCAGAATTACATTGTGGGTGCCACCAACAAAGCACAGCTGGCTAAAGCATGAAGTGTTGCAGTGTACGAGAGCTTGATCTGATACATAACACAAAAAGTGGTAGTGATACATCTGGCGTTGCTGTGGCAATGTAGGCATGGGCAAACTCTTTAGCCTTGACGGCCCAAGAGGAGAAAACACTGGATAAACAGAACACAGAATCTCTTGGTTGAAATAATATTAATGTTTATGTCTTTATTGGAAAAAAACTCCTTTAACATACTTTTTATTGTACCTAGAGCCCAAGAGCTAGAATTGGAGGACCACCAGAGCAGGTTGGAACAAAAACTGAGAGAGAAGATGGCCATCGATGGTAAGTCAAATGGAAGTGTATGCTCCAGCCCACAGTGATAGGCCATGTCCATACATATCCCTGTTTGCTTCAAGAGGACCAGAGTTGCTAAGGCTCTTCCTCCTGTTCTCTTCTGCAAGGGCAGCTCAGCCAGCAAAATGCAACATGAGAGGTCTTCTCATCTGACTTCTAGTGAAGACAGCTAAGCTAAGCTGCCCAGTTTTACATTGAACTGGATCAGAAGCACTCGCATAGGTAATTGCACTAATTGTGTGTGCAGGCAGCAACATCCAGCTAACATGCAATGATGGGAAGCAATGGAAAGTAATTGTTTCAACCACTTAAACACAAAAGGGGTTATCTGGTTTTGTGCCAGCTGTAGCATTCCTGGTTACCACAGTATTTTGGAATTGCTTTCAGATACTTTGGGTTACAGTTTAGGCTTGCCCTTTCATTTGATATTAGAAAAGAGAACATAGGGAGGAGGAATGAAGGAAGAAGGGGAGTTAAATAGCACGAGTACCCCAAAATAGCCTGTCATGTTCAAAGCATGCGGTTTATAAGCCATGGCAGTTTTCAATGCATTTTTTGAAAAACACTTTTCATTTTCTTACAGATACTGCATTTCATGGTTGGGCTTTTTATCTTATAAATTAAACTCCAGTTTTTGTAAACAAGTTGTGCTCTTCCTATCTATTCCAGTCAAAATTTTGCTAAAAGACCTACTCTAGCCTTTAGGGGCCTTAATGGTCAACCTTAAATGGCCCAAATGCTGGAGAAATTTTCCCTGGACTGTAACATAAAAAAACATTAACTGCTATTGACTTTGTTTCTCATTGACTATAATATTAATTCAAGCTGCACACCAACAGTTAAAATGTAAAGTATAACAAGCATGTTATCTGGATTTTGACCTCTTGTTTTGTGATCTTTCAGACAGCCTTAAAGATGAAATGGACCTGAATGAGGAGGTTGAAATTTTTACTGAGATGATGAAAGTGGTTGAAGAAAGGGACAAACTTGTGTCTACCTTAGAGGAGCAGAGAGTGAAAGAAAAAGCAGAAGACCAGCACTTTGAAAGCATTATATTATCTAGAGGCTATCAGCGGAGCAGGATTTAAACAGCCACATGCAAATAAACATAATTTCAGCAATATTTGTAATCATGGAGATACAGTCTTATGAAAAATGGAGAAATTCAAATTGAAAATCAATTTATTTGGGAAACATGTTGCTTTGTTATCAAAAGCGCTTAAGCAGTTCTTTTGGTCATACCAGAGTGAGTCATTTCACTATCAGCGTAAAGGATCACTGGAATACAGAATAGGACTGAATTTACCTCTGATGGGCATCAGAGTCTGTGAAAGGGAAATCAGAGCTCTGTTGTTTTCTTGGAATTTTATTTTAATGCTGAGAATAGAGTTTCTGAGAAGCATGGTGACATCATTTAGTATTTTTGAGACAACATTATTTTCCATCTGTTTATCTGAATCTGTATGTGGTTTTGTTAATATTTTGGCACAGCCAAGCCATGGTGAACTATTTAAAGGTCAGAAAGCAAGCATCTCATACAAAAACAAGGTTAGTTTGTATTTCTGGTGGAGGAAGTGTCATTTGATTAATAACTACATATAAGCACTCATTGAAACTACTGTAAATGCAGTATCAGAAATTAATTTTCCAGGTATTTGCAAGTTTTAGTGCACTGTGTATTTTTGAACAAGAAGTTAAAGCAATATTAAATCCCTACATTTTGTAGAATGGTAAGGGATTATCAAAGGGGTCACTACCCTTAAAACTGTTAAATGCTCAAAAAAGCTTTTGTATGTCACAGATTAAGGTCTTTAAAATATGCTAAATGATAATTTAAAACTAATAATCCAAACCCAATTAGTATTTGCAGGGTAGACTTTACAATGGCTTGATAAAATACATCGCACATAGTATCATAGGGTGTGATGAGTTAAAGATCGACCTGAGAATAATTCCTCAAAAGGATTGCAAAAAAAAGTGTTGATTTTTTTAATGTCAACATCTGATAGAAAATATTGTGGGTATTTTTACACTACATTTATCTTGCTGCTTAAGAACATACACATATTTTTTGCTTAAAGGAAATATCTCCTGTCTTTTCTGTATATGTATTTGTAGATATTGGCAAAGCATATGTGCAGGTTCTGTTTAGTATTTGGTGTAATTCAAGTACTTTGTTAAATCTGAGATAATTCTGCAATTTAAGATTGGTAGTATGCCCAACCGTATGTATGATGCACTAGATTTTCAAAGTGATAAAACCAAGGAGAAACTTAAAGACTTTCTTTCTCTTTGAATATCACTTCATGCACTGAGAAGATTTGATATTCTCGCTCTTTCATGAATGGTGCTTATTTGTAGCAGTTGACCATGGTACAGACAAAGCTAGAAGCATTCCTGTTACAAAAGCTTTAAGCTAAAAAATCTCTTGGTAAGTATTTGTAGGGTAACAGACACACTGGATCCTGTCACAACAATTCATGAATTATCTTAAGTTTTTGCTGTATTGTAAGAAATTTAAAATACCCTTTCTAAAGATACAAGCAAGATTTACTATTGACCACAGAGAAATAATATACCTCTATTAGTGCAAGGAATATATGACTGTTCCTCAATATTTATGTATTTATATTTATTTATTAGACTGTTTAAAGAGGATAAGACTGTCTGGTTACATTTTACAGTTTGGATGTTGTGTCTGATTTTGATACATAGATGTGTATTTCTAACAGCTATGTATAGGTAACAGTGTGCATTGTAGAGTAGATAGCTTTATCCATTTCGTAAATAATTAGTAAAAAAATATGAATTAAGATTTTAAAAAGATGTTCTCAGTTACCATAACTTGAAGGGATACCCTTAAAGCATAGCACGTAGGGCTTTAATAGTAAAATTTGTCTTTCAGCACAGTGGAAAGACAAAGCAGAATCCTTAAATGTGTTCCAAAATTACCATCAGACTTTTTTGTTTTCCCTCTGTCATTCATAAGCTAAGCATACCTGATCTTCAGGTTACATTTTTATTGAGATGGATTGCAGCAATTGATTTTTAAATTAACTCTAGTACTTAAGATTGACACAAATGTAGGAGCAGGCAGAGCAGTAATAAGTATTTAAATTTTCTCTATTGAGGTCTGCTTTTATTTCCAGTTTTGTGGAGAAAATTTCTGGATTTTATCACTGTTCCCAGAAGCCTCATGTAATCATGTAGAACAAGACTGTCTGGAACATTGTCAGTTCACTGTAGAAGATGGGGAGCCATAATGCTTTCAAGGTATTTAGAAAAAAAAAAAAAAGGCAAGCAGACTTCCTGATGCTTTGCACAGAAAGGGAATTCAGCAGAAACCTTCAGCTGTATCAGTCAAAGATTGGTTTTCTTCACCTCGCTTTTACAAACTAAAAATTCCATTCACCTTAGTGCTGCTGCCATAAAAAGAGGAAGAGGAAGGGAATAATCAGAGAAACATGATTGATCTCCTCTACCAAAGTCCAGCCTGCTCACTCCAGGGAGGTGCACATGCTGCAATCGGTCAGGTTCAGGTTGCTCTGCATTGTATTTAAGCCCTGAGATTTCAGTTTACAGCAGATACTTGTTTGGCTATAAAACCAAATACAAAAAAGTGCTTTCCTTTTAGCTCCAAAGATTTGAGTTCTTGGGAGTATTAGAGTCAACAGAAGCTGAGGGCCATCAGCATTTTATGGACCTCAAGTATATTCTTTGCTACAAAGATTCTTTTCTGGATGCCATGTGGTCATAACACGTGTCACCCAAAACTGTGTGTCCACTCTTCGGTGGAATAAACCTGTCAGGCGACTGTTACCCTGCCTGATAGGAAGTACTTCACAAGATTAGATCCAGAAATAAACTGTTCAAGTGATTTAGAAAAACAATAAGCTCTTAAGTCCTTTAAAGCAGGTCTTCATATACTATGAGAGTAGAGAAGCAGGTTAAAAAAAGAGAAGCTATGTGCACTGTTCACAGGTCAATTTAATATGGTTGGCTTGTATTAGAAATGTATTTAAACATTGGTTTGGTTATGAGTCTTCTTGCTGCTCAATCTTTTCTGTAAATTGACTTGTTAACCTGTAATAGATTTGTTCATTTTTAAGTCCTTAGCGCTGTCATTTTTTGGTATAATGTGATGTGCCGGAACGTATTGAGTATGTGCAAATGGACTAGATGTGAACAATTTTCTATTTGAAAAAATAAAATTATCTCACTCTCTGAAGTCCCTGAATCATTTCCATAGCAATTTCTCTCCACCGATATCTACACTGTAATAGTGTGTGTCTAGGAAAGATCCATAGGTAAGAAATAATATCAGATTCTTAATTCCTATACTGGTAAGTAGATCATACCATCTTGCAATTCACAGATTCACATTATAGTTTAGGAATAATGACACCCTGAAGGTAGACAGCATTTGACTCTATCTTCAGCACAAGAGGTTACAAACTCCATAAGGTCAAAAACTTCCTCACATTCTTACACAGGGATTCACAACTTAGTTTCCTTAGGCACAACATGCAAATTAAAACAGCTCCTTGAAGACTTGAAGGAAGTATCACGGTGTGGATCACTAAGAATTGGTGATCAAAACCTTAATTGCCAATTCACATCTTCCACTGACTTTACCTCTGTCAAGTCACCTCATTTTCTTGCTTTCTACCAGCCTTACAGAGCAAAACAATGTGCTGCTTGAGATGAAGGAAGTGGATAAGCAAGAATTGGGGCTTATGTCAGTGCCTGTACCATTGTCCCCTGCTCAGTGACTCTGAACTTACCCTCATTCTCATATTCAGAGGACAGATGGATGGCTGTTTCTCTTCAAAGTTCAAAGTAACTTTTGGTGTATTTGAACTGAGGTTTCTCTTCTACTGTCTTGTCCTTTTGCTTCCATCTTGTGTGTCCAGAGGCAGATGTGGTGGTGACTCATCTGATAATACCACACATAAGTTTTAGGACTGCACAGGAATTACCTGCCTTCTGAGTTTATTAGAAGTAATATGTAGAACCTTAATCCATGTTCAAAACCTTGCAGCCATGTTGATTTCTCAACCAGCTGAACAACAGCTGGAGAACTTGAATGGCCCTGGAGTAGGATGCGGGTAGAAATGCCACCACAGGAGTTTACTAAGGCTCCCTTCCTCTTCACAGCACGCATACACACCCGCTTGTGTCCCTTCTTCAAAAGATCATAGGTCTAAAAATCAACTGGACAAGAAGTTCAGGAAAAAGGTTTTGTAAGCCATTATTTTGACTCAAGATCACTCCATCTGCTCCCAAGTTAAAGGAATGTCTCAGATTTTTAGGGTATTTGGTCAGGTTTCTCTGGGCATAGGCAACAAACTTTGAGATCTTGTGCTTTGAAACTACTTCTTTTTAGCCAAATGCATATCTGATTTCAACTAAGAAGTTTGCTTTAGTTTAGCAGTCTCTTTCCAGTAACAGGATGTGGCTTGGCAGATTGGAGATTCTGTAAGTCTTTTAAGACTTTCCTACTGTTAAGATCTAAAGCTGTCCCTGCTGGGTTTTGCATGGACTGTACAGTTTTTGCATAGTTGGGCATGATGGGTTTGCCATGTTAGCATGCAAATACTGTGCCTGCAGTTTTCATGGCTGCCACATCTCATGAACCTAGATCTTGACAAATACTTAGTGATAAGTAAGGTATTTGCTGGATTTCACCTAAATGTCTTTGCCTAATATTTAGGACCAAATTATGGTTTCCTCTGTTGGTTCTAAAGAGCTGCAAAAAGAGACCTGGTGGCCCTGTGTGCCACCAGTGCGCTTGCTAATATATATGTTCATGTAACAAACGATGTACAAACTTGTAGGCACAAGTAAAAAACCACCTTCTTTCCTTTGAAACTTTTCAAATAACATATTGCATATAGTCACAGAGATTCAGTATCTTTTGTCTTTCAGCCATGTGAAGAGGAGTGTGCCTTCCTGGTGAAATTCAAAATCAGTGTCCTTCAGGACAGGACTGGAGACAGCTCACACTTCCAGCCTCCTGGAGCGCCAGCACTGGCCACAGCCTTGCCTCACCTGGGGGAGCAGGTGCCTGGCATGTCTTGCTCATGGATAGTTGCAGGAGCGCTACGTCCTGCCAGAGCTCTTATCTCCAGGTATTTTGGGGCACTCTCAGGAAAATTCCAAGCAAGAAACATCCTAAAAGTAACCTGTATGGAAATGCTTTCTTTTCTAAGCAGGCTTCTTTAATGTCCTGCTAACTATTACTAAGGTGGGGCAAGCACATTCAGCAGCTAACCACGCAGAATTGGCAGGTCAGTACAAGGCTGACTGCAAATACTTAGAAAAATAAAAAGGGTATACTTCGGTCTAGTTCTCTTCTGCCTTGAACCCAGTGAAGGGTGTTGCTGTATCGACCACAGCAACAGCAGTAGGTTGATAGAGCATTTTTTAAAATACTGCTGCCATTCTTTAAATGACCAAGTGGTCAAAAGCTACAGCGGAGGTACACCTAGGAAAAACGTTAGGAGAAAACTCTAAGGCAAATGAATAATTTATTGTTCAGCCTTAATCAGCGTGGCTTCTGCACTGCACTTTCTTACTAGCCTAGCCTACGGTTAGTGTATGTACCCTGCCTCTTCTGTCTAATTTGAACAGTTTGTCATCATTTTGAATCCTGTATTACAAGAAATAAAAAACAGGTGTGCATGGAGAGATATGCAGGTGAATAAGATGTGGATTTAGCCTTCTTTTTATAGCCTGGCAAAAGTGATCAGGATACAATTAATTTGAGCTACTGGTTAGCTCATCTGTAAGAACAAGGCACTGACAGGGAGCACAGTGAGAGCTCTCATGGTCTGCTCCAGACTTCTATATGTCAGATGCAGTGAGGCCAGCCTGAAGAGCAGCCTGCTAACTACTGCTTCCTGTGTGTGGAATCACAGAGCATCATCAAGAAAGTGTTCAATTATAAAATATCAAGCAGAGCAAAAAACATTCCTGTATGTGCCATAAGATAGAAATTGTGCATATCTATCAGCCCTTTTGTACTGAATGCAATACTAATTTAAAGGTCATATGTCCATATATGTTCTCAGATCAAAAGAAAAAGGTGTAGCATATGTAGTTCTAAATTTAAGAGATGGGAGGAAAAAATGCTGTAACTATCCTTAAAAAGAACATCCTAAGTGGAAAAACACTGCAATAATGTTATGCCCAAAGAACTTCAAAAATATTCTGAAAAAAAACCCAAACATAAAAAAACCCACCAGTAAACTTAAGTATCTGTTACTTTAGCATTATTACATAAAACACACAGTATTTGCATTTCCATATCTGATAAAGTTGATTTTAAACACTTTAATCTAAAAATTACTTTCTCCTTGTGATGTGAAACACCATAGCTCATAAGGCTATTAAATAAGTTATATTGCATTTGTTACTTATTCACACATGCTGAGTTTAGTGAAATAGGAAAGAAAGATGCTAGGTCTTTTTGACTGTTTCGTGTGAGTCTTGGCAAATGCATGTTGAACCCTGACTTTCCCGTACTGTACAACCCAGCACCCGTTACTGCTTGTAAGGTACGTGGCTTGTTCTTTCTGTCTTAAACACAACCACAGTGGTACAAAGGCAAGCATACTTGTGCTTGCCAAAATGCTGTCTCTTCTGCTATGCCCACAAAATCCTATATTAACATCTGTGCATTGTCATTTGGATCCAAATGGAGATTTAGTGGGGTCATTGCTCTGTTTGTAAATGCCACAGATTCACACACATGCAAAAAAGGGCTTGATGTGTTTATTTCTCCTTCTTTTGAAATAATATTATGTTCTTAAAAACATTCCAAAACAGTTCATCTCCTAATCCATACGCTGCGTGAGTAGCACTTCTGTAAAAAGAGAATAATGTGTGAAATTTGGACTGTTCTGTAGACAAACAGCTCTGAGACACAATTGGCACTAGGAGCCAGAGAGCAAACCTAAGTAAAGGAGAGATTGTGCTAAAGGCTTGGGCTCATTCCTGCTTTTAAATGATGGCAGTATGGATAACATTTTTCTCCAGGGCATATACTAACTGCATGCAACAAATACGCATTGATGTCTACCCCTCATCAGCTAACCAATGTTGCTGGCTTGTAAAAACACAACAATTATTAGCCGATTTAGAAATATCCTCATGGTAATTTCATTTCACTTATTATGCCTAATGGATAGCTAGATATTTACATGAAGTGTGTGTGGCTTTTTGCCTGAATTGTTAATCAAGTGATTAAGTGGTAAGTGAAAGTAGTGTATCCAGATGACATTAGTGCTGTTCCAGTCCTGCATGCCTCCTGAACCAGTCACAGCAAATTACCTATCTTAAAACGTACTTCTCTCCTAAGCTACTCATCTGCAAATCAAAGCAGTGTTGCTACAGGCAATCTATCATGCTCAGGCACCTTTCTTTACCGCTGGCTTTTATATTGGTCTGACTACAACAACTGGTTTCTTATGTGGAAGTGGATACAACGATGCCCACCACCTATGACCACAGATACAGCCGATAACCTTCAGGCAGAAGAGCTTCTTTGGCTCAAGACTGAAATGTATGTAGTAAGCTTCAACTTTGAACTTGCACACAACTATTTAGCGACACTTTGTTACTTCGTCAGTTATTTTCTGCTGGTGCTGACTCCAGGGTGTAGGAACACCTGCCAGCAGCTGCGACCTTTCATCCCTCCAGAGCCTTCACTTACGATAGTAGTGGCTAACTTGAGCTGTCTGAGCCCTGGTCCTGCCCGTCTATACCCGTGTTTAACTTTTGGCATCCCTGTTGACTAACATTGTCATGTGTGTGGTCACATACATTGGTGCGTTTGACTAACCAGCCCGAGTTAGTGACTGGTTCCAGGGCAAGCCGGGGTAAGGGTGGATGGCCCACGGGATGAGGCATTGCCCTGAGGCTCAGTGTACGGTACAGCAGGCCCACAAAAAGCTGCGGGTCCCTCAGCTGGGAGGGGAGTGTGGCCTTCATGGCATCCTGAGGCTGCGGCCCCCGCGGGCAAGTGAAGCGAGGCCCTCGCCCCATGGCTGAGCCGCCTGAGGGGGGCAGGTAGGGGCAGCTCTTGGACTGAGGAGGGGGGGGCCGTTGGGCTGAGGAGAGCCGGGGGATTTGGCCGGGCGGCGGGCTGAGGAGGGGGCCTGCGGAGGGAGCCGTGTTGAAGGGAGCGGGCCCTCCCCGGCGGACGCCGGGAGGGCCAAATACCCCGGCTCCCCTCAGCCCAACCGCCCCCCCCACCACAGTACAATAGCCGCCC